>OX578143.1:137109995-137317495 GCA_951213105.1 Amaurobius ferox | reverse complement strand
AAGCATTTTGAGCTAATGAGTTAATACTTAAATTTAAGCGGATAATTTTAATTACATCTCGGAGGGGGAACGTAGTTATGTGTATAAGGGTCTATATTTGTGAGAGTTGATATTGTATAATGGGAGCTAATATTGTTTTAATGAAATTAGATGTGAAAAGCAATATTGTTTGTAGTAACTTAATTATGTGAGATGATATTGTGTATTTTATTTTTAAGTTAGAATGTTAATTGGGTTTTTATTATTTTAATCATTGTAGATAAATTTGTTATTATTTTTAATATTTAACTTGGTGTCCTCATTGTCCTCTCATTTAGAGTAACTGATTTTTATGTGGTGTAATACGATAGGCCAGTGTGGAGATCAAGTAAAATGAATATTGGTAATAATTTATGCATCCTGACCGGACGTGTGGCAAATATCCATGTAACAATAATGATGCCGTGACCAGTTCCTGTTCTTTGGTAAATTATACCAGGACTGGTTGTTAGGAAAATTAAAAATAAAAGTAACTTAAGGAAATGGGGACTTTTAAGAAAAAAGGTGTTATCACAATTGTTATGCCATATGTATATTATGTGATTATAGAAAATGGGGGACGCAGGATATAAATACTAAAGTAGGGGAAGAAATTCTGTGAAAATGAATAATATTTTATGGGGAATAGATTTTGAAAATATAATATGTGTAAAATTATGGTTTTATTTGTGAAAATTTTAAGTATCAGTAATGTATATGTTGCATGAAAATTATTGTTTGATATACGTAAGCTAGTATTGGTAGGAGTGAGAAATGTTTTTTAAGTTAGAGAACTAAGGAGAAAAAAAGAAAGATTTAATCAGAATTCCAGAATGGCAGAAGGCGGTGACATGCCCGCGGCCTCTACCAGTAGGATCCCCTGAATTACTTATTTATGAGGGGAATTAAGGGAGAAGATGAAAATGGACAGGCATGCTCTTTGAACAATTTCAATGTTTAAGTGAGTTGGGAAATTGGAGCGATGTAGAGAAATTATCTATAATGAAATCAAGGTTACGCGGTAACGTGAAGAAATTTTATATCGGGTCAAAAGACCTAAGGAACAAAACTTCGTTTGATACATTTAAACAAAGATTTTTGGAATTTTTCACAAATAAACCTCACGTTACTACAAACTAGATTCTGTTTACAACGACAAAATAAACTCAAGGGGGAATCATTTAAGCAATTAGCACACAGAATCACAATATTAGCGTTAAATTATATCAGAGACACTGAAATGAATGAACACACGCAACAGATTATTGACAAACTCAGCCTTAGTAAATTTATAGAAGCAACAAACCCAGAGTACCAAAAGGAAATTATAAAATGTAATCCCAAATCTTTCAAAATGAAACATATTAAACACATTTGCGACCTTATTTTATAGTAGTATTAGTTGTCCTTGTTGTTAGTTGTCCCTTACTAAAATACTATAGTAAATATATAAATGTTATTTTTCCATTTAAAGACCCAAACGTCGTCCTTTATTATTTTTATACATAAAACAGGTAAAAATAAAAGTAGTTTTTTTAAGTACACCTGTTTGTTATTTGTATGTAATCTGCAATTATTAAAATGTATGTAATTTAAAGTATGAAAGACAACGACTTACCAAATTTAAATTTTCTGGCTTCAATTATTCCTCAAACGCGAATACATTCCTGTGCTGTGGGGGGTCGAGGATGGTCTAGATCTATAACTTTGAAAATCAAAAGAATTAAAATATATCTCAAAAGACAACAATATACCATAAAATTAACATTAAACGCATATTATTTAACAAAAATTGAAATCCAAATCGCTGTATGATTAGTGTTTTTGATTCGCTTTTGGTTACGAAGTTGCGAACTTCTATTTTCAGATTCCGTTTTCAGAAAGTAACGTGTATATCTCGGGGGTTGGTGAGCTATAGAGAGTGCTGGCAGATTACCCTGAGACTATATCAGTTACTTCATTTTCAAAATATAAACTTTTAAACCCCGTGTCTATGCCTTAATGTACAAGGGAAAATCGACATTTTAAACCGTTTTCCTAATAAATATTTGGAACATTTCATTCCAGTCAGTAAATTCTTTTTAGAACAAAGACATCCCCCAAGAACGTGGCTGATAAAGTTGTATGCAGAAAACCCGTATATTTCATTTCGGAAAATTCGTATTTTGACTTCATGCAGGCGAATATACAACAGTTTGTCATTCTTCGATTTCGGTTTTTGATTATTCCAAGAAATTGCAAAAGGAATATTTCTGAATAGAATCAGATTATTTGTGAATCACTAAATAAAATTGGATAGTTCATGATACCGATTGTGAGACATTGATCACTGATTGTGAGACATTAATCACTGAAAGTTATAAACTTTCTCTGCTTAACTCCTATACTACCGGCTCCTAATGTAAGATTCTGTCAAGATTTCCTAATATGTACATTATACCAAATGAATACATTATATCAAACGAAATAAGTATAACAACGACTTATTTCGCATTTCTTAAGGATGCTAAAATGTTAATTGCTGTGTATTCAGAAAAGTTATTTTTATCGATCTCAATGTTTGCTGGAAAATATAATATTAAAATACACAATAAAAAGAAGAGAGAAAAGTTTTAATGTTAAATAATATATTTTTAAAATCATTAATATTGCTAGTGATCACAAATTGACTTTACAAAAAATTCTCCAATCTCACGCTTGGAAATTCTTTATACATTGTTTCTGAGAGTTCTTAAAGCCTTGAAGTGTAATGCCCTTTATTTAGAGTAACAAGGATACCAAACCAGCAAAATTTGCCAATTAATAACCAATAATAATAAATTATATTTAATAATAATAAATATTTCGCAATCAATAATGCATTTTATAAAACATCTTTATAAACAAAAAAGTAGAAATACCTGGAATCTTTAATATCTTTTATTAAGTATTAGGGCGAAGCGGTCGATGCGCCTAAAGTCAAGGCGTATTACGAGCCCGTAAAGCGAGAGTAGTATAGTCATGTGTGTGCCTGTGGTGCAAGGTAAGGCATGTTCAAGTGCTTATTTGGGACATTACATTTTTAGTTTTTCATAACTCTTAATTTACAATTCATATATTTGATTGTCGTTTACGCATATGATCTATACACAGTAAGTAATAAACTATCACCGTTTTTAGAAGCAGGATTAATTTGGATCGAATAACAACCTTGGAACCTTGGAAACGAGTTCTACTCTATATTCGCCTGGTATATTTCACTGTGTTTAGTGTTTTCTTTGATATTGAGCATATTTTCCAGTTGTTGTATATTTAAGTTGTAAGAACACTAAAAATAAAAGTAGGAAAAATTGAGACGGTGAAAATTTATTTGATTTTTATGGTTTTTTAATTGCAAAAATAATATATATTTCTATTTAAATAAAATAGTTTACACATTAATATAATTGCACATTAATATAATATTTTTCTTGCTAGATCATAAGAAAGTAATTAAATCTGATTATTTCCATAAATATAGCACAGCGTTGTGTGTGAATTATTTTAATTTTCGAAACAAAGACAGAAAAAACAAGTAGAAACATTAACGATGTGTCACATTAACATTGTACTGTAGTTAACATATGCATATTTCTTCTTTTACTTTCATGCATAAAAATTTGATGGCATTTTAAATCTCTACATAGTTATTTAAATTAATGTCTGGATAAAAAAAAATCAGTTATTTTTGTTTCTTTAACTTTTTGTCAGAATTCTGTGAAAAATATTTGTTTTTGCATGCAATGCATCATGAAAGCTTTTAAAAATTGTATGCTACATATATTTAAGGAAGAAATCTTTTATTTTATCTTCTTATCTCATTTAATTAGAAATTGAATCTTATGAAGCACTAAGAAAAAAAAATCCGTTCAAGAGGATATTGCTATTAGCGGTAAACTTGCCGAATACTATTAAATAAATTGATGCTTTGGAATTTTTTTTTAACCAGGGATGAGTAGTAATATTTTTCAGGAGTTATAAGCCGTTTTCAAGATATAGGACATAGAGTTCTGCACGGACCGAACTTCCAAATTTTTAATTGAACCGATAGGTCAATACCAGTGCTTAAACCCTGCCTGATCCCTAAGACGCTTATAAATGTAGAACCCGAGCCCGGCTCGGCTTGCAAACCACGGAGTCTCAACCTGGTCTGGCCTGAAATGATTTGTATCTAAATTTGTTTCTGTAATAAATTATACAAAGAATTTAGATAAAAGTTTGTGTTTTATTAAACATTTATCTTTACATAGCTGAAATAAACAAAATAATTTCATGTATTCAATCAAGATTTAATTAAAAACTTTTCCAAAATTAAATATGATTATCCCGGCCGTAATAAACCTTTTTAAAGATTAAGCCGGAGCTCGGCTCGCTCCGAATTCAGTTAGAAAACTCAGAGCAGATCCGGCCCATGTGTTTCAGTTTGTGGTCGATTAGACTTTTAATAAGACGTTTTAATTTTCTAACTGGGAACTGGATATTTTTCTAAAGAATCTGGCAATTCCTTGAAATTTGGTATACACAATTTAATGAGTCAATTTTGAGTGAAATTACTCCAAAAGAAATTTTTAATTTATGTTGTCTCGTCTCAGAATATATAAATATATTAATTTTTAGACAACATCTTGTATTGGACACTTCAAGATATTTATTTATATTCTAGACCGTGTCCGAGCCCGTGCAGATCTTTTATAGGACATTTTACTTTCTTTTCAAGGATCAGGATGTCTCAATGACGCCAAAGTTTACAACATGCTGACCGAAAGGTCAGCTACAACTATAAATTTAGGGGCGTCAAGACAGAGAGGGGGGGGGGCGAAGGACTCTTAAGAAAATATGAAGTAACGACATTGGATAAAAAGGCTGACCAATAGAGAAGATGCTTGTGGCTTCGCTATGAAGGCTGCCAATAAGAGCAAAGGAGGAGTTGTTTTGTTGTTGAGACCCAGACCGTCCGACCTACCAGAAAGGTGTAAGGTAACCGTTTGGACGGCTGGGAAGTGCCACCCAATTTAGACCGGAACCCAATGGGGGAGGCATCCACAGGGACCGTACCCTCCTTCCCCTACCACCAACCTCTCGGAAGGACTTACGGACCCACATGTTTAACGTGATCGTACTCCGCATGAACACGGCGGCAGTTGTGGCGGCGTGCAAATCTGCCCCGCAAACCACCGGGCTACCGCCCCCGAAATGTGCCAACAGCACGCGGTGTTCCCAGGTGGTCACCCACCCAAGTACTAACCACGGCCGATGCTGCTTGACTTCGGTGATCTAAGGAGGAGCAAAGGAGGAGTGTCAGACCTGAGGCAAAAGAGCCACAACCTAAGGCAGAACGGCGATGAGAACAGCTATAGAACGAACAGAATGACATAAGAACAATGACAGAGTATGATGATACAGAACGACTTAGAGAACAGATATAGAACGATAGAGAGAATGACTATATAGAATGAATAGAGAACGACTTCGACAGAGTGGTCCGGAGATAGTCCGCGAAAGGTGTCCAAATATGCAATTCTACGAGAGTCAGAGTCCAAGGAGACTTTAACAAAATGGGCAAAATCTGTACCATCTACAAGGAAGCAAGCGTTGTGGTCAGGTATGTGCTTATTAAATATGGTAGTAGGTCTTAGATTATATCGATACCAAATATGTGACCTGGTATCACACGGCAATCTCTCACATTTTGCTCGATCCTTCGCAAATAAATATGCAAATCGTGTAATGTAATGAATTCAATAAGTATTTTATGTTGTTAATAAATGATGTATTGTTAAAGTTAAAATGGTACAATTAATGGAGTAGTATTGTGTTAATTACTATTTTTTTTAATTTCAATTTTTGTGTACCACACTATAAACAATTGGCTAATTTTAGGTGTACTTGTAATTTGTATTGTCTCGTCTCAGAATATTTAAATTTATTCATTTATAGGCAAAATTTGAACATCTAAAGATATCTACTTATATTGTGAGCTCAGTGGCGAATGCTGCCCTAGGCCATTCGGAGACCACAAGTGGTCCAGCGCAGACGTGTTTTGCTGAGCTGGTGATATTCTTGTCTGATCGTGCTCTATTCTTATTCGATTGTGATTGTAGTTGTAATTTTTGGTACGTGCATTATGTCGTAAGGAGGAAGAGCAATGATACGAGCTGAAGGAACTCTTCCGTCTCGAAACATAAAACTCTCTGGAAAGAATAGGAAGGAGAAGGATGATATTTCTATTAAAATTGAAACTGCTGAATTACGAGTCGAGGATATGCTTAAGAAGATGGAGAAAGCACGAGCTGCAATTGCAAAAGTAGAAGCAGCAGATAAACATATGGACTAGGCTGAGGCCATGGGCTATGGAAAAGGATGAAGAAAAGTCAACACGTGATGGAAAAGAGTCTGCAGTGCGGGCATCCCCGTCCTCTTCATCTTTGCAACTTTCGCCGACAATTACCAGAAGAAGCAGGGCTTCACACGAGAAAAATTCCTTCCTGCATGTATTGATTGGAAAGTATGGAGCCACCTGAAATGTTAAGACTTCCTCGTCTCCCGCCTGGAGGACGAATAAGAAGAGGATATGGACTCCGAAAAGAAGAAGCAGCTGAACATCATTATGAAAGGTACTGTCCTTGATTCCTACTTGATTACTTTTAACCCTGATAGCCAAACCCTTGTAGAATGTGGCTCTACGAGCTTATTGTTCAGATGTATACCTACCGGAAAACAAAAAACGAAGATGACCTTTATGAAAATTTTAAAACCCAAATGTACGATAGACTAGAAGGATTTCAAACCCAAAATGAAAGTAAAAAACTAAAAAGATCAGTTGAGGATCCTAACCAAACTCCTCAGTAATTTCCTGTAGAAAATAAATTTGATAAACTTAAAGTGCAGGAAGTAGAAGTCGAAATGACTGAAGCTCCACATTCTAAATCTAAAATCTCGTCCTTCTATGTGGACTCCTCAAGTAATTGGGGAGCTCTCATAGAAGACCTAAATTTATTCCTACCATATATTTACCACCAAAATTCAGGGCCTTCTTATGGGAAGGTTGATCAGAATCACTCCTGGATTCCTTGAGGATTACACGAGTTTTCAGGCTCACGTGACTCAAAATAACCCCCCCTTTAGTTCTATAAACCTAAAAAAAATGAGCGACTGAACAAAATTGTTATTAAGGGACTCCCAGATAACACTAACTTTGATACCCTTAGGATGTAGCTGCATTGGAAGGGTACAAGGTTATTATAATTTCTTAACTTAGGAGCAGAAGAGATAGGTCCCCTCCGCATCTTCTTGGTCTGCCTAGAGCCCTCCGAGAACTGGGCGAGGTTTTATGATCTCACCAGCATCCTCTCCATGAGAGTAAGAATCTAATTATTCAAATCAAAAGGGTTTAAAATGTGTTACAACTTCCAGTTGTATAACCATAACGCAGATAATTGTAGTTTCTCCTCTAGATTCTTAAAATGCGGAGACAGTCACCCAACACGAGAGTGTAAGAAATCCCGTGACATCCAGGCAAAATGTGAGTCAATGCCAATTGTGGAGGAGGCTTACACCGATAACTTTCGGCACTGCCCTCAAAATCCCTGGAATCGTAAAAAGTTCCAGGACTCCAAAACCAGACCCCAAATCCCCCAAACTTAACCCCCCCAAACCTAGACGCGGAAATTCACCCCCTTCAAAATTCTAAACTACCCTTGTACAGGAAGCACCGACCAGTACCGAGACGGTTCAAAAAAGTTCCGGAGAGTACTTTGCCTACTCGCAACCCGATACAGCTAAAGTTTCTAGCCCACAACCCTCCAACCTTTTCTTCGAATTCTTAAAGTTGTTTAACCCTTTCGCGACGGCAGAACTAGCCATCAGTACGCCATCAATGAATGGGTCGTCATAAAGTAATTAGTGCACACCGTACACGTTAATTACTTTACTTTTAATTATGATATTCAATGAAAAGGTAGAAAACAAATACACCTAACTCGTGTCAAGAACTTTTTCTTGTGCGCTAGTTAAATGCGCGATGTCGAATTCGCGTATTGTTACTGCAAATGTCGCTAACCAATGATACGCATTTAATGGATGTCGGATATAGCCGGCGCTAGCCAGGGTAACGCATTCAGTGGATTCCGGATATAGCCGGCACTAGCCAATACGAGACATTTAGTGGATACCGGATATAACCGCGGCTAGTCATGAAGGGGTTATAGAACTGGAAAATCATTTCAATATCTCAGACGTACAAGGCCTCCTTAGTGAAGTCGTCCAAATTTTAAAATCTGAAGAAGACCCCTTCATAAAACCTTTAGAATAATAAAAATGTTATCTGACTTAAAAACACCTAAACACCCCCAAATGAACTAATTTGTCCTGGAAGCAAGTTAGGTAATCTTGGATAGATACTTTGGCTTATGGACAGATCTGCTGCAGCTTCTTCTTCCTGCAGTTCATGCAAAGACTTGCTCTTACCTGAAGCAAGACTTGATACCATCTCCTCGTCCTGGTGGACTCATCTACAAGCACACAGCTAATGAAATAGAATTAGGACGTTCCAATTCTAGAGACTGTAGATAACGGGGTTTCGCGTCAGGTTCATCACGTGCTATACCGACCGAACGTAGTTGCCATAGGGTTTGGTATGTTGCCGCCATTCCAAATTTCTCGGCAAAACCCTTTCCTAGTTACAATATATAACACAACAGCAGTAACATTATTGAATATCATTGCTATTATCACCATTAAATCCATTGGGTATTGTGGTGCGATTGATAAAGCAAGGGGGGGAGGGAATGTAATATACATTTTCGCATCTTTCTAGACAAGGATTCGTCAAGGGATGGGTTGGGCCAGAGCCTTCTAATAGAATATTTTATTTTCCTTTCTGGGAATAAGATGCTTAACTATAGAATATAGAAATTCCTTAAAATTTCGTATACTTATTTTAAATAGTAGCAACGATTAGTTAATTTTAAGTGCCCTTGAATCAAAATAAATTTTTAATGTATGTTATCTCGTCTCAGAATATCTAAATGTGGTCATTTGCAGGTAAACATCTTGCATTGGACACTTCAACATATTTATTTATATCAATTTATCCATAGAAGAGAAAATATTCCTGGTCAAAGTTTTATCAACCTTGCCTAAAAATGAAAAAAAAAAACCCATTTTTTTTCCATTAAAGACCTTTTTTTAAAGATTTTTGCGTGCTTTGGAACGTAAAATTTAGTAAACAATGCATGACTAATTCAGAGAATCATAAATACTTTTCCCTTCTTTTTTCCCTGTTTGAAAACGTCAAGTAAGCAGTTTCTCTGTGATCACAGGGGAAAATAAATGAATAAAATTATCAGCCGATAAGATTGTTTAGATTCTCGTAAAGAAAGATATGTATGTGTGTGTGTGTTATTTATTCATATCGTTCTTACTGAATGGCTCTTAAAAGTAAAATAAAAATGATCGATAAAAAATATTTGTGGAATTATTTCAGCATTGTTCTTTAGGCTAGACCATTACGCAAGGATTGTTTTAAGCTTTCAATCGTAGTATTGTTTTATTGAGTAAATATAAGATAAAAATTATTTACGGTCTCTCTTTTTATGTTCAGCTAAAGGAGTGTTTTGTTTTTGGTGAGCATGATTGATGCTGTACGGTTCTATTTCCCAAGAAACTGGTTCTGCCGGATCGCACTGATTCTATCTAGTTCTCACTGATAGTTCAGTTAGGTAATAATTAGTTATAGCAACTCTGTTACTATGGTTACAAATCAGAAAATTTAATGTGGGCAGCACATGACTTTTCTACAAATTTAAATTCATTTTCTTATTTTTCATTTTAGGATGCATTGAGTTTAATTGCAGAAAATGACATGGATACTTTTCTGATATTATATCTAATTTGCAGTTTTAAAGCATGTTCGTTTCATTTGGCAACTTAATGCACTTTTTTTACCTTTTTTAAGACGTAAGTTGACAAAATAAAATTCTTTAAACTTCCCCAAAACTGAAATATCTCAAGAACGTTTAATCCTACAGTCATGGGGTCAGTTTTATTCCACGCGCTGTTAAAAATTACATGAAGGACTTAATACATTTCAGCAATTTTAGCCATTTATTTCACATTTTCAAGATCTTTGAAGGCCATTTCGCAAAAAAAAGGTAGATTATATTTTTCGGAATCTGGCCAAAATTTAATCTGTATCAAAATAACCCTCAAGGGACGTAACTACTAAATTTTAAGAAATTTCCTTAAATATTTTTTTCTCTACAGTGACAAACGTTTCTATTTCCCAAATTAAGAAAACTAAAGTATCTCGAGAATGGTTTATCTTAGAGTAATGGGTAATCTTATTCTTTTTATCGCCAAAAACCGTATATTAAACATGCATTTAATAGATGCATTTATAGAATTTTATTGTAGAACATGACGACTTTTGAGGGCCATTTCGCAAAAAAGGCAGGGTCTTTTTATCCTGATTCGTACCAAAATCTAATCAGCACCAGGGTAACCCACAAGTGACTTATCTACCAAATTTTGTGAAATTTGGTCTATTAGTTTTTTTTTAGCTAGAGTGGATATATATAATTTTTGCGGCAATTTCGTTAAAATGGCAGATTCTTTTTAAAAAAAAAATCGGCTGCTATGACTATAAATTAAAATATCTCAATCATAGTTAATTTTACAACAATGGAGTTAATTAAGAATATTCATGATATTTTTTTTTCGCATGGTGGAATGTGATTAATTAAAATACATTTCAATTAATTTGGCATTTTTCTATTATTGCGTAGCTTTTTCTTTCTTTTTTTTTCAAAATTTTTATCTAATGCTTGTGGGAGTATTTGGCCGGAACGCCAGTGATGTTCATTATTGCTAACTGAATTTCTTGAAGTTACAAAAATCCCTTGCTCCAACAAAATTTCTCTTTCCAAGTGATACTCTGGTTGCTTAAATTATAACTATCACACACATATCTAGTCGAGTTAAAACGTTTAGAATATTTCATTGTTTTATTAATAAGTCACGTTAAAAGCTTAATCCATGGAGGTAAATGTAAAGAGTTAAAACTTCATATTAAGAAAACGCCAATATCGTTTGAGACATTAGTTTAGGTGGTGCTGGGATAAGTTAAGTAACTCTTTATTGTATGCATTTCTATGGCGGAAGGCCTAGAACCTTTATTAAAACTACCCATTTTGTTAAAATAAACTATTAGAACAGTGCAAGTAGAATTGAAACAATAAAGGACATTCCTACGTATTCAAAATTATTTTATTTTTCAATTTATTTTTACCTCTATACATTCTGTACCCTATCCTACAATTATGAAAAAATACTTGTCTAATTATACTCATAATTAGGGAATTCTTAATTTAAAAATAATTAAATATACGTAATTATTATATTACAATAAATATACATAAATATACATATATAATTACATATACATATATAATTATTATATTATTATATACATATATTAATATATATATATAATTATTATATTATTATATTGCGTCTTTCTGTTACTAATAATAGCGGCTCCATTACTAACACTAACGACACCTAGATATAATTCTCAAAGCATTATGGCATTTTCAAGCGTTTCATCCAGTTTTACCTCCTTCTTCATAATTTCATGGCCTAACCATTTAATTTTTACTTTTCGTGCAATACATGGTAATATATAGGGAAAGTATTGGAATCATGCCAAAAATCGCAATTCGAGTTTTCGACGGATCTACACGTTTTGGGACCTCTAGAACACGAAAACACTATTTTTAGCATAACGTCTGTGTGTGTGTATGTCTGTCTGTGCAATGTATGTATCCACTCTAACTCAAAAACTAATAGACCGAACTTCATAAAATTCGGTAGGTAAGTCACTTGTGTGTGACTCTAGTGCTGATTAGTTTTTGGTACGATTCGGGAAAAGTCATCTGTCTTGTTTTGCGAAGTGGTACGCAAAAATTGTCAAAATCTAAAATAAAATACTACGTATACTCAAATATATTAATGAAATGCTTGTTTTATACATAATTTTTAACAATGAAAAGAATAAGGCCAACCCCATTACACTAGCCGAGATATTTTACTTTTTTCGCATTTACGCTGCACTCCCGTTGAAACCAACAACAGTCAAGTTACCAACTGAGAACAAAAATTGAATTAAAAGTGCCAATTTAGTGTCATTTAATTAATTGTGGGCGTTATTTTGTGCAATTAAACTCAATATAATGAATTATTGAAGAAATAGAGAACGTGAATATAAGTCTGCAGAGAAAGTCATGTGCTGCCCACATCAGATTTTTTCTTTTAATTACAGAAACAGTGCAAGTTATAGTTTTGTTTGGAAGCATTTGCAAACTCTAACGTTTTGCAATTACCCTAACTTGCAAAGCCCCAGGGTTCCTCTGAATCTTGGTTAAAAATCAATGATATACATAGTATTTAAACGTCCTATAATTTTTAAATAAACTTTATTTCATTTTGAAAGTTTTAACATTTGCATTCCAATTTAATGGATTGTGAATTTGTGTCTGCAGGGAAAGTAATGTGTTAACCACATTAGATTCTTTTTAGTTATATGATGATTTAAATGCGTCTTAACTGACAAAACGAAGCACATCTGTATAGTCTACAGAAATGCACTTTTCCGTTTTTCGTAGAATCATTTTATGAACCAATGCTAGAAACAATGCTGGAAACAAAAGTTCGAGACAGTACAGAAAAAATACCGTCACGATGTCCTGTTTAGTTTTATCGCCTAAAAGTAGTAGAATCACGGTTTCTGTTCCATAAACGCTACGAGAGTGACACGATACAACCAAGATAAATACGCTTTAGACATTTATCAAGACGCAAATTTTGTTCATGTCTTATACAAGATCAAAAGTGGGGCAATTCAGAAAGACGTGCGTGGAATGAGTTTCTTTAACATAAAGTCAATAAAAAAGGTTGAGGATTGAATAAAATAAAAAAAAAATGATGTGATCAGGCCATGTCTTTTCCTACAGGCTCAAACTCACTTTTTCGTGAATTCCTTCATAATCTATTAAATTGGGTTTACGCTTTTGCTTACGGGTGGGACAGCATCTATCCCAAACAAGGAACCTCTCAAAAAGACAGGTATTTGACATTCCCTATCCCAAACTGTTCGATCTCCCTTTGCAGACATTGGCGTCCATGGACGCCAATGCCTTCTTCGTTTGGGATGGACGCTGTCTCACCCGTAAACAAATAGTTAACTACAAGAAATGACAAATATACTTATTTGAAATTATGTTCAATTTAGAGTTTTAAAACTCTTTTTCTAGCCTGCGACTTATCAAACTATGAAACATCGCCAATTTGCAAAAAATGCCTGAAAAAATATGAAAGCATTAAATATTTCGCGAATAGTTGATCCCAGAGAAATGGGGTTGGTCTTATTTACCATGTCGTTTAAAATTTACCCAAGCAGCAACAATTTAATTTCTACATTTTAGCACAATTTTATATTTATCCCTCATTTTCACAATTTTTGCGGGACATTTCTCAAATAAAAAAAAGAAAGAAAAATGTTGTTTTATGTTTTTGAATCAAACCAGAATCTGCTCAACACCAGGGTAACGTATAAGTAACTTATCTACCAAATTTTGTGGAGTTTCGTCAAAAATTTTTAGAGAAGGCTGGACGGGATACATACATTGTACAAACATCCATACAGACGTCACGCTAAAAATGGTGGATTCCTGTTCTAGAGAACCCGAAACGCTTAAATCCGTCGAAAATTCGAGTTGCGATTTTCAACGCGATTTTAAAATGTTTCCTATGCATTCAAAGGCATTGTAGGGAAAGTAAAAACGTTACAACGTTAAACGTTTCGTAAGAGTGTTAGGTTTCTTTGTCTTTGTCATACCAGTTCGTTAATAAATTCCTATACCTTGACATTTACACATTTTCTCAAATGTATGTTCTAAACATGTGTAATTTATATTCTAAACATATATAAACGTTATATTCTATATTACACCCTCAGCATCAAAGTCACCCTCAAGTAGTTTATCTACCAAATTTTTACGAATTTTCGCCAATTAGTTTTTGAGCCAGAGTGGATACATAGTGAAACAGACAGACACACATACACACAGACGTCACTCCAAAAATATTTTTTTTCGGATTTTAAAGCGCTCGAAACGTGTTGATCCGTCGAAAACTCCAGCTGCGATTTTTGACACAATTTCAATACTTTTCCTATACATTATTATGTAATGCAGGGAAAGTAAAAAAGTTATTGTACAACTTAATTTTGTAAGAGTCTTAGTTTCTCTGTCTTTGTCAAGCTTAAATACCACGAGTAACGTTGAAACGTTGATTATATCTGCTGGTGCTGGTGTTCTATTTATTGAAATAATATAAAAATAATATGGTGTTTCTAATACATTATATTTGCTACAAATGATTAAGTTTCGACATAGTGGGAAAACATTACACATTAGATCTTTTGTTTCTTAAATTTTCTCGCTGGCAATCAAAAGGTTTATTTTTGTTGCTTATTAAATGAAGCATATCAAACTTCATTTAATATGATCAATTTGTTTGAAAGTATTGCGGAAAGTAAAGTTTACAATACCTCGAGAACGGTACGTAATAAGTCCTAAACAATGATGTCCATTTATTTCTAGTCGAAAGGTTTGAAAATATTTGTCTGGTTTCGATAATTCGATTTCGATTAATCGAAAATATCTTTCAGATGTGTTTCGAAAATTGTCCAGAAGTATCCTTGTAGTGGTATGTACTGGATTACGTTGATGTAGTACATGTGATATAGATAATGTGATGTAGTACAGTTTAGTATGTGATATGTACTGGATTACGTTGATGGATTGATTCTCCGTTACGGTGCTTACAGACAGAGAGACAAACATGCTTTTATTATTTAAGGCATATATTTCATACATTTAATAATGCATATTTTTCGACCAACATGTCAACTGGATCAAAAACATTTGCAGACCACTATTTGATACCAAACAACTATTGATAAAATATTATTTTGAGCTGTATTTAATTTTAAATAAAAGTTAAACTCATTCTGAAATGGGAAAATTTAAGCAATGCATTTAAGTAAAAATAAGATAATAATGCATCATACACCTGTGTCGAGGATACGCTGTATTCTTTCCTCAGTGCAAGAGAATCCGAAGTCAAAAAACAAAATGGGCATAAAAAAAAGAAACAGAAGGGTTTATATATCCAAGACCTGGAGACCACCTTAAGAGACCGTCTAAGAGCGCCAATCAGAAAACGGAATGAAGAACAGTACAACCAATTAGAAGCGAGGAGTAACACAGAAGATTGGAGTGCTCCAAAACACTACAGAAATATCTCCACAAGGTGAGTAAGTCCGAACAAGAATAAATGAGACCTAACAAGACAAAAAATAAGTCAAAGTGACACATTACAGCTCTAAAGTCCAGAAAATGAAACAAAGAAAATGGAAAAAAAAATCGGACATCCAGCGTATCCTCGAACCAGCTACATTTGTGCTTAAATACGTTGTTACGTTTTTGTTGCTTTGCGCAAAGTGTTCTTTACTTATTCATTCTAAAATATTTATCTTTAACTTTTATCATTCAAACAAAAAGAAAATGTTTTCTTTTTCCCCTTTAACACTTTCATCAAGTTTATACAGGCATAAAATTTAATAAATAATGCATGAAGTATTCAGAGAGCGAAAAAACTTTCTACACCTTTTTCCCCTGTTAAAACATCCGAATAAGAGATTCCCTTTATTTTGTGGGTGGAAAACAACAAAGCAAATTTATGAGTCTAATATGAGTAACTCGATTTTCCGTTGGACTCATAATATTTATTCATATTATTCTTAATGCATTGCTCATGAAGTAAGTTAAAAAAAAACTGATCGATAAAAACTTTTGTTGGATTAAATGTTTTAAAAAAAAATTTCAAAAATTCTGCTTACCAATCAAGTATTTAAATTACTCTAATGAGAAGTATTCTGAGAATTCTTGATTCATTTCCCATGATACCGAATATAGAGGAAAAAGGGTATTCGATTTTTATTACTTTATCTGTTGAGGGTTGCCTCCTATGTTGATAATTTTGTTGTGGAATCACGCTCCTAGAGCAGTGATCAACATCAATTGACCGGTTTTGGTGACCCTTTTGGTGACCGATGTTAATTATGCAACCATCTTCAATTTCATAGAAGATAGAGTCTAGGTTGAAGACAGCTGTAATTGACCCTTTCAATGAATAGGCTCCATGACATTGTCCATAGTATTACTGTCGATGCAACTGTATGCTATTAAGTGTTGAAGATTACAACAGCTTCTAAATCGGACCCCTGCTGTTGGTTACTGCACTGAGAGTGTAAACCTAAATCAGGGGGTGAAAAAGGAGAGGTCTTTTCTAGTATTCTGGAAGTTCATTATGTACAGAACTGGTCTCGCAGGTTGAGAGTTCGCGTTCCTCCCTATGTATGATTTCAAACTTTAGAGGAACAGCACTGATATACTGCTGTCAAACGTAAATTATTTTATCAGTAGTAGTATAAAAAGTTAAAAATTATGCTTTCAGTTTTGTAGTGCAGATTTCCAACATTAATTTCCAACACACTTTTTCGACCCAGACCGTCCGACCTACCCGAAGGTGTAAGGTATCTGTTTGGACTGTCGAAAAGCGTCACCCAATTTAGACCGAAACCCAGTGGGGAGGCATAATAGGAATAGCATTTTCCTTCCCCTCTTAGAAAGACTTACGGATCCACATGTTTAACGTAATTGTACTCCGCGTGAACACGGCGACACTTTGGGCAGAGGCGGGAATCGAACTCGGGTCTTCCGAGTGTAATCCCCGCTCACTACTCACTGGACTATGGCGCCCTATTCCACCTATTTATAAAAAGTCATGTCCCCCTCTGAATTTCAAACCACGAATCTTTGTTTCGTCACAGTTTACGTATGCCCAGTGGTTAGCGCGCGGGAATAGGCCCTGGTTCGATTCCCGCCACTGCCCCCAAACTGCCGCCGTGTTCACGCGGAGTACGATCACGTTAAACATGTGGGTCAGTAAGTCCTTCTGAGAGGTTGGTGAGAAGGAGGGTATGGTTCCTGTGGACGCCTCCCCCATTGGGTTCCGGTCTATATTGAGTGGCACTTCCCGGCCGTCTAAACAGTTACCTTACACCTTTTTGGTAGGTCTGATGGTCTGGGTCTCAACAACAGCAGTCTACACTCTATCGACCCAGACGTCATTCGCCTTTTTCACTCTTAAGAATGTAGTTTCAGATATATACGACTTCATTTTCTAACATTTTTTATACATGACAATCCTTGTCACCGTGCTACTTGTAATTTAAAAACCACTGTGGTAAATCGTATGGTCCTTTGTAAAATTGGAACTCCGTATTTTTAAAATATGTATAAATCATCCATCTAACCTTCAACATTGGGTTGTTTGGGTGCATTTGTAATACGTGTACTAACAAGAATGTTCTGAACACTTTTGTGCTTTCCTTATTGTGGCACTTGTATGGAAAGGATTGTTGTATTTTTAAGCTCAGAAAGACTCTTGTCAAATTTCACAGTGTTCACGGACTTCACTTGTGGTTAATATTTTTTCTAATGGCCAGGTATTGACTCCTTCATCTTCGCCTATACATCGGCCGGAACTGTGAACCTCTTAGACATCATATGACGTTGCCGCAGAGCACCAGTGGGGGTGGGAACACATTGCTCCCAACAACCCAAACATCCATCTCTTACGTGGGACTCGAACCCACAACGTGGCGGCCGATCAATCGCTTGGAAAAGCTCGCCTTGACCATTCGGCCACCACGCTGACGTCACTTGTGGTTAATTGATAGGTATATTTTGACAAGCTTGTTTAAAGTCCATACCTGAGGGGGACATCTTTGGAATAATAGCTTAAACTGAATGAGAATATCATTCCAATATCTTAATGCCGTGTCTTCAATCTTTTGTGAATCAAGGGACACAATTCAGCCAGTCAGAGGATCACAGGTTGCATATATAAATGCATATGTATCCAAACGCATGCACTCATACGTCCACATGCACTCATACGTCCACATGCACTAATACCACAGGCATAAAATAATGCCACAGAAATTCACGTCTAGCCATTTAGCTACACATTTAGCCATCCGCATTTGCAATTTTGTCATTTTCTAACCATCAAGCTGTGCTAAATAATGTTAAAAATCAAATTAATCAAAATCATCATAATCAGATTTGAGCGTTATAAAAATAAATTTGGCTTATCTCTCAGATTTCCGCATGGATTTAACAAGTCGATGTTATGAATTTCTTCAAATAAATATACTTATGTTTGTAAAAATTGCAACACCATGAAGTAATCACGTGATTGAGCTGAGACTTATAGGAAATCCAAATTAGGATGTGCTATGCAAATGATTAGAATTTCAGAGTCACCGCGCATGCGAGGGTTGAGCAACGCCCTCTGAACTGCTGTTTTAGACGTTTAAATAAAGAGCTGTAGCAGGACGTTGAAAATAGTTATGGCTGTCTAACAGGAGTAAACGTTTCATGAGCAATCACCATGCCTCTACGACGACAGAGGGCGCCATATGAGCAAGTTACGGACTTTGAATGGGAACGAAAGATCGGCCTTCATGAAGTTTTTCTATCGCGCAATAGCAGCTCGTATAGAGCGCAATGTCATGACAGCGATGTGAGTATGAAAAACCCAGGCCATCCGACTCACCCAAGCGTATGAGAAACTGGTTGAGTGGCCAGGACTGATGGGAGTGTGGACAGATGAGTTATAAATCCGACAGCGGACGACGAAATGTTACTCTGGCAGAAATTATAGACATCTCATCCGGATGGCTGTGATGGATCGTACAGCTTTATTTCGACAGTTTGCAGAATGTTGGAATACTGCTGCAGGTGTCTCACTGTCTGTTCCAACAATTCGTTGCCGTCTGCTGCACCATGGACTGCGTTCAAGAATTTTTTTTTTACAGGATTACCCTAATGCAAAACCATCGTTGCATGCGACTACAATGGGCTCATCAGCATAGACACTCGCGTGACGGTTGGCAACAAGTCGTCTTTTTCGATGAATCTTGCTTTAATTTGGGGTACAGAGATGGCCGCATCTACGTTAGACGCTATAGCGGTGAACGCCAGCTTCTGGAGTGCGTTATCCGACGCCATACTAGACGAATACCAAGCGTGATGATCTGGGGCGCCATTGGATATCTTGGACGATCTCAGCTGCTAAGAATTGCGGGTAATCTTAACAGCAACCGGTATATTCTAGAAGTTCTGGAGCCCGAAGTCCTACCCGTCCATCAAAGCATTTCTAGAGCTGTATTTCAACAGGACAATGGCTGTCCACACGTTGCTAGGAATGTTCAAGGCTTTTTTTCAGCACAACAGATACAGCTTCTTTCTTGGCGTGCCTAATCACCGGATATGTCGCCTATTGAACATGTCTGGGGTTTAATCTGTCGCCCTCTCGCTCTTGACGCTAGTCCCGTAACTAAAACAGCTGAACTTTGGGTTAGGATAGAAGCAATCTGGAATGCTCTTTCTCAGGTACAAATTCAAAATTTGTTTGATTCGATGCTACGTCGTATAGAAGCGCTTATTGCAGGGGGTGTTGGCTTCACCAAATACTGATTTTTGACATGTAATATTGTTTTTTTTTTGCTTTGTAAATTTTATCATTTATTTGCATCAATACAGGTCGTTTGTGGAATGAATTTCATTCATTTCTGATGATTCCTTCATGGTATTGCAATTTTTACAAACAGGAGTCTATGACATAAAAAAGTTAATATACGAGAGTTGACATAACAAAAATTAGTTTCAATGGAATGTAAAAAAACCTAAATCAGCTTAATGGAGATTTAACAAGAAAGATCAATCATGCTTAAAGCATTGATTATGAAGCACATTCCAACTTCAATGCAATTTTATTTAAACATGTCTAAAATGCAATACATTCCTCGGTAATATTTTAAAACTTATCACAATACTACATTAATTTATTATATTTGAAAACTTAAAACTTCATCGAAAAAAATGAACTTCATTCAAATGACGGCATTGAAATATAAATTGCCTGGTTTAAACATCTCTAAAATGTGATACATTCCTCGGTAATAATTTTAGAATTAGCATAATAATACGACAATTTGTTATATTTGAAAATTTCATCGAAAGCAACTGACATTCATTCAAATGACGTCATAGAAAAAATAACACGCCTGGCTCTCTCTATAAAAGCAGCATTTCATTCATAAATAATTTCCCATTCATGTCATTCATCACAATACTATAATAATTTATTTTATTTAAAAATTAAGACCATGGAGCTACAAGTAATTAAACTCTATGCTTAAAACTTCATCGAAAAAATCGTCCTTCTCTTTATAAAATCAATTAATATTTCATTCATATCAGCCATGCAGACTCCATGGACTAAATTTTTGTGTTAAAGAAATACAGCAATTCTAATACAACTCATTCTACATATTTTGCTGTTTACATTTTACACAAGTGAAAAATAGGCTTCGTTGTAGAAATAATCAAATTTGGATAATCATTTACACTCAAATATATTGTATTTGCGTTGTTTCATTATATAGATGCACAGAATTTAAGCAAAAATAAAGTAGTTTTAGGACGGATACAACACTCAATAGGAATTAAAAAGAACTTAAAAAATCACGATTTTGAAACAAGATGGATGCCATATATCATTTTGCAGTGGGTCATGTGATCGTTTCATATCATGGTCACGTGATCGTTTCATATAAGCGGTGTAATTATTATTTTAATTTTTATTTAAAAAACTACTGAATACATTTCGCTGAATTTTTTTTATATATTTTATGGAACAATTTGAATATTGCCGAAAATTTTCGAAGCAATTTGTGAATTTTAAATTCGTTTAAAAAATGTTTGAAAAATTAGGTCCCATAGGGCTCAGTGTATTTCATGTTTTCAACCCGGGTTTAATCCAAAACTAATTGGGTGATATTATTCATTTATATTCCCATAGGTCCTACAGACCGTCTGAACAACATACTAAAATTTCATTTTGATTAAGTCATTTGTACGGCAGTTATCGTGCTAACGGACAGACAGACGGACAGACAGATAGATAGACAGAATGAACAAAGTCATAAACACTTTTCAACTTTTCAACTTTGTTGTAAAATGTTAATAAAATGGGCAGGCATCTAGTAGCGGAGACAATGCTCAGACCAAATTCTTAGCTGAACTTTTAAAATGGTATGTTTACCTATCACAAGAAATTTTATGGTGTAAATTATAAAATATAAAATTTCGTTAAATTGCAAATCTATCTTGCCTAAAATCACCATCCAGCAAGTGAGCTACTGCGAATAATGGCAGCTTATACGATACGCATTACATTGGAACTGCAAATGTAGCTTATTTGAAACTAACGTTTAAACATTTTGCTACAGGAATTCGCGTTTAGCCATTTAGCTATACATCTAGTCGTCCACAGTTGCGAATTTTGTCATTTTTTATTATCAATTTGTTCCAACTAATGTTAACAATCAAATTAATAAAATATTCCCATCTAATATAATTTAACAAATTATTAATTTTTATATTCAAATAAAATTTTATAACATTTTCTGAAACATAAGTGATAAAATTTTCATAAACATTAGTTACACACAGAAATATACACACAAGCAAACATTACCTCAAAAACGTTCAATTCAAGTTCTGGGATACTTGTGCTTTTTCGTCGAAAACTCGAATTCAAATTTTCGATACCATCACAATAATTTCCTTATACATTATACTATGTGTGTAGGGAAAGTAATAATATAATAAGACCACATTAGTTTTGCAGCTTCAGCTGTTTTCTACGAAGTGTTATAAACTTAATAGTTCAAGATTTTAACATGAGCTTGAGCTTTTAAAATCTTTTTAATACTAAACATTTTAGACATTTCCACCCACGCTTCGTGTGGGCTAAATGTCTAGCTGACGACACCTACACACTTAATAAAAGTTCTGAAGATTAAAAATCTTTCCAATTTTAAGCATAAAAATGGCACTCATTTTATAATCTTGTTAATATGGAAAATTTTGGCATGTGAAACATTACTTCATCTCTGATTACCGTGTGTTGATAATTTCTTCAGTTTGCGGATAATTAATACATTATAGTATTATTTTTCTATACTTCGATTTGCAAAAAAGCCTACAAACGATTTCGGTATTTGAAATGTAACTCGGTTACCATAGTTACCACAATTAAATCAAAAAATATAAATATATGCATTGATAAAATATTTAAAAAAATGTTTGTTGTAACTATAATTGAAAATATTTCAAGAATGGTTGATTGTACACCCACAGAGTTAATTAGGAAAATTCGGGATATTTTTCTCTAAGCATGTTGGTATAAGAACGAATTTTGTGTGTATAGTCGTTCTCAAGTTATAGATGAAAGAAAGTTAGAACAAAACATTGCGCAATGTATAAATTTATCAAATAAAATTTCAAGATTTTAAATATATTTCACTATTTGGAGGTCAAGTCCCATGTGTATATAAAGTTTCAAATTTCAACCTTCAGTATTTTGGGCTGTGGAAGTGTGTTGCCGTCTGTCAGTAATGTCACACTCAGTTATTTTACATAGAAAAGGCAATTCCGCGATTTTTAAATTTTTCGAATACAATTCCAAGATTCTAGACTTTTCCATTATCAAGGGGTCAAGTTCCACGTGTTATACAAAGTTTCATGTTTCTACTTTCAGTAGTTTGGGTTGTGGAAGTATCCCTTAGTCCAGGGGTCTCCAAACTACGGCAACGCGGGCCAACACCGGCCCGCGAGCACCACTAATCCGGCCCGCGGTAGCGTGCCGGACATGCCCGGTATCCGGCCCGTCATAGTTTATTTTGATTACATTGTAAAATTTATAATGCATGTTTTTATTTAACGACCTATTAAGAAACACAATAACTGACATACATAATGAAATTGAACATTTTAACTGTAATTAATGATATGAGATTTATCCTAAAAACTTACAATAAGTGACATACATAGGTAATTCACATAATGAAATTAAACATTATAATTATGATTAATGAGATTTATGTAGCTGTAACTTTCCACTGACAACTGTTTGCAGTTGTGGATCAAGTTTACTAGTGGAAATTATCAGCAGCGACTTCAAATGCTCAGCAGTTAATTTGGATCTGTGAATATTTTTGTATATTTTATCTTGTTTTTTCACGCAGATAAGTAGTGCCGAAAGCGGGAAAAAAGCCACGAGCGAATGTATGGACTATTCTCACACAGTTTGATCAAGCTGTGTGAGTGGAAGACTCTCATAAAATTCCAGCAATGATGAATTTAAATATTTTTCTCTAAAAATATCGTTACACTGCAAATTAATCATTTCCATTTGAATTTCTGGGGCAAGGGTTTCTACATCGGCGTTAAAAGGATTTTGAAAAATCTTGACATCGTTTGCAATTGCACCAAAATCTGAAAAACGAGATTCAAAATTTATTTTTAAAGCACCCAAAGCTTCAATTGCGAAATCTACCGGAAATGGAATCTCAGTTTAATGACTGAATGTTTGGCATGTATTAAAATGCGTGAAATATTTTTTGTTCAATTGAGATGAAAACAAAACAATTTTTTGTCTAAAGGACTTAATATGAGTGTATAAATCAAGCAGAAGCTGGTCTTCTCCTTGTAATTTTAAATTAAGGTCATTCATATGTTTAGTTAAATCTGTATCAGATGATCACTTCCATAACCACTCATTGTTTTATAACTCAGCCAGAGGCCGATTCCTTTCATTCAAGAAAATTTCGATTATTGCTCGGAGCTCAAAAGATCGCGTTAGAACTCTTACGCAACTAAGCCAGTACTGCAGCCAGTGGCGGATTTTGGCCTCTGGTTTGAGGGGGGGGGGGGGCGATCTGTAAATCGAAATGTTCTCGGAGGTTTGTTCACTTAGGATTTTTTTAACGGCTTCCTATATACGGATATTTGACATTTTTGAAATAACTAGAACAAATTAGGAAGTTTATAGTAAGTTCTTTGCAGCTTATAAAATACGGCGTATCATTTTTTTTAAGACCAAAGCAAAACAATGAAGATTGGAAGAAAAAAAATTACGTGACTATATAAGGAAACAAACTTATTGTTGAAGTCGAAACAGGAAACTAAATTATATTCTGTTGTTGCTGTTGTTGAGACCCAGACCGTCCGACTTACCAGAAAGGTGTAAGGTAACCGAAATTATATTCTGTATTAAGTATACACAAAAGTGTACACAAGTAAGAGATTTCCATGTGAGAAGATTAATACTGAATATTAACTACATAAACACACATTTATATTCTATTCACTAAATATGCTTATCATACAATACAATACAAATAAATTTTATTTTTCTTAGACTGTGGTAGAAAAGGAGGATGAACATGAGTAAATACAGTTAATGTAGGTATTAATAAGCACTGAACATTGATTTACATTTTCCCATTTTTTTACATTTTTAGCTGCACAGGAATCAAATAATTTTTACGCGAAAAACATCACGTATAAACATCACGCAAAAACATTACGCAAAAACATCAAAAGAAAAGACCAATGGTTTGATCGAGTTTACTACCCCTGGCAAAAATTATGGAATCACTTCCATGTTATTTCAATGGGATACGAAGTTCAATACTCAAACTTTTGATGCACGGAGACCCTAAAAAACTCTTTTTGAGCGAAATTGAAGAACTTTAAAAACTTAACAAAATAAAAAATGGTTGAAAAATTTTGCACTTTTCATTATTTATTAATTCACAACCAAAATATGGGAAAAGGGCTGTAGGCTGAAAGAAAAAACTCGTAAAAACTAATTTAGAATAATAAATTTGATCATATAAATATGAGGAGCTATAACTTAATGATTTTCCATGATCAAATTTATTATTCCAAATTAGTTTTTACGAGTTTTGTCTTTCAACCTCTAGCTTTTTTCCCATTTTTTGATCGTGAATTATTAAATAATGAAAAGTGCAAAATTTTTCAAATATTTTTTTGTTTTGTTAAGCGTTTAAAGTTCTTCAATTTCGCCCAGAAAGGGTTTTTCAGGGTATCTGTGCATCAAAAGTTGTAGGGTATTGAACTTCGTATCCCATTGAAATAACACGGAAGTGATTCCATAATTTTTGTCAGGGGTAGTACCTATAACACTATTCAAATGTAATTGCCAATTCAGCTTATTGTCGATCATTATCCCTAACAGCCTTACGGAGTCCATCGCAAAAACCCTGGCGCCCTTAACCTCCCAGGAAGGATCCTCATTATAATATCAACTCAAGTCTTCTTGCTTTTTCTTTAGCAAATCGATCTAAAATTGTTACTGGTGAAATTGCGATATCATAATGCATATGCAACAAAGTCAATCCCACTAGCAGATCTTCTCTAATTGTGTTTCGAAGCCATGTCTTCAATCGTTTTAGTGCTGAGAAGCTACCCTCGGCGGTTCCTACAGTAATTGGTAATGTTACAAGAACTTTCAATAACACGTAAATCACATGGTACACTGCAGGATCACAGTTTTGTAGTGCTTCAAAAGCAGACTTGTGTACTCTACCGGTATCGGTATTTTCTCGCATCCATTTGGTTCTCCAGTTAATCACCTCAACTTTAAGTGTACTGTTCATTTCTTCCACTCCCAGTTCGGCTATTCTGTGATACTTCTTGCTTAGCTCTGTCTAAGATGTGAGCAGTGACTCTTCGTCCGTGTTGATTTTCGCTGAAAGAGTCGATGGTACTAAATCTTGTAAATATAAGACATCCAGATTTTCCTGTGCAAATCGGTCTTTTAAGTCTTCTTGGACGGAGTTTAACAAAGGCAAGTAAACATTTATTCTGTAATAATCTTCAGGAGTTATGTTAGGAGCATTTGATCTATGAACTTGGCGTCCAGCAGTACGTGGTATTTTTATTTCAATTCCAAGATCATTACACATTCCCTCAATCTCTCTGAATATATTCCTGAAATCGGATTCCACATTTTTCTTAAATTCACTTATTATCGTAATTTCATCAAAGACAGCATCTCGAGCTTTCTTTTTACTTTTATTATGGGAGCGAGATTTCGTGGATAAACTGAGGGAGGAAGAGAAAGGCCAAAGTACCTCCCTAATGATATATATATATATATATTTTTAATTTTATAATTTATTTGATAAAACGTCGACATTCGTCCGGCGTTTGGGGGGGGGCGATCGCCCCTCCTGAAATCCGCCACTGACTGCAGCTACTGCAGTATAATATGGTAAGTTATTTTCTCCAATCTCTTCAATAAACTCGCGGAACTGACGATGTGATTGCGCATGTGATCTGATATAATTAACAGCTGACATGACTGGCTTTAAAACTTCTGACATATCCAAGCATTTTCCGCACACAGATTGTTGATGAAGGATGCAATGTACGATTAATGGTTTTGAACCACCGTCATTTTCTACGGCCTTTGATACGAAAGCAACAGCACCTTTATTTTTTCCACACATGTTTTTGCCATTGTCAGTAATGATACACTTCAAGTTTTTCCATTGAAGATTGTTTTTCTGAACAGCATTTTCAACCCCTTTAAAAATATCTTCTCCAGTGGTCGTGTCGTGAATGCTATGAACATCAAGAGGCTCTTCACACTTCATAATTTTTATCTATCCCTCGAATAAAAAGTAACACCTGAGCAGTATCTGAAACATCTGTTGACCAGGGCCAAAGAGAACCACTCTAAGTGTCGATTTTTGTCAGACAATTGAGTTAATATATTTTCTGCATATTTGTTCGAGTCAGTGTTTGCTGACAAACTGATGTCTTTAAATAAATCAGCTTTTTCTGGACACATTTCTTCTGCTGCTGCAATCATGCAATTCTTAATTCACTGTCAGTAAATGATTTCCCCTGTTTTGCTACTGAATGAGCCACGCGGAAACTAGCACGAGTTGCTGCTTCTTGTTCAGCATTTACTTTCTTAAACAATAATAACGAGATTTCAACCCGCTTTTCAAAGATTCATATTTTTCTAACCGTAGGCTTCCTGTAAATTTGGAGTAATTCTGAGAATGTTTAGTCTCATAATGACGTTTTATATTGTATTCTTTGAGGACTGATATTGTTTCATTGCAAATTATACACATTGCCTTATTACTTGACTCAATCAGGAAATATTGATATCCCCATTGCTCTTTAAACGTTCTGCACTCTTGGCTCTTGGGCTCTTGCACTCTGGCCCTTGGGACTTAGTGGAGGAGTCAGTGTGGCCCTTATGCTAAAACGTTTGGAGACCCCTGCCTTAGTCAATGAGTCTTACTCAGCTTTATGCATATGATGATTGTATGAGAAAGTCGAGTGAGAACTTGCCATTCACATATCATATTCAATGTTGAGCCTGTGGAAATGATTGGAATCATAATGATTGATTAGTGGGATCAATTTTCACGAATAGTGTCGATTTGGTTCATCGAATGTTTAAATTGAGTTCAATTTTCATGTATGCTATAAAAAGAATTGTGCTCCAATCTCCCGACTTTGTTTCCCATCTTTCGTCTCCTGTATTGTGTAAAGCCCGATACATTTCCATTTAATCCATCTGTTACTAAATGAAGTCTTTCTAGAAAGTTACATATATTTTGTCTTTTATCCCTCATGTCAAAAAGTAAACAGAATATGTTCATTTTTTTCTCAAAAGAATTTCTTAAGTCAAAATTTCAATAAAACTGATTACTGCAATTGTTGATCTTTAACATTTTATCATCTTCGCCGATATGTGAAAAAACAAAACTCTCCCCCCACCCCCCACCCCACACACCCACCCACCCTTAGTCTTTTTAAAGATTTTCGTTAAGCTTGTTTAGGCATAAAATTCAATAAACATTGTATGAATTATTCAGAGAAGTAAAACTTTTCATCCCCTTTTTGAAACCTTCAATGATATCTTTCATGAAAAATAAATTTATTAAATTCTAGCGGCATAGCCGCTCTTATAAAAAAAACTTAAAATTCATAATCATGTGCAAATTCCTATAATATTCTAAATGGCATTGCTATTCAAAGAATTCTATTGAAATATTTAAACTAATGCTCCCAAAAAGAAATTTAAGAATCTATGTCCTTATTATACAAACTTATTTTGCCAGGAAGATCTGATGAATAATATATCCTGGTTCCGTTTGTAAACATATTTACAAAAAAATGAAATTAAATTAATATATGCCATAATAAAAACGCTAAAGTTGTATGGGAAAATAAAACTGTGCTGCTTATATTCTCGAATATTAGAAGGTATATATACCTGTGTATCAGTAGAAGATTACCCGTCTACAATATATGAGTTTGGGCCAAAAAATAACAGATAACTTAATAAATTGAAAATATCAATAATCCCCCTAATCTTCAAACCTAAAGGCCGTAAGTGATGCCAACATATGCCAAAATGAAAGTGCTAAAATAGATAATACTTTTTCTCGTAGAATTTACAAGTGCTAATACTTTTTCTCGTAGATTAGAAAATATACCCTTGCATTCAGTAGATTACCCGTACTACATAACTGTTCTTCGTATGAAATATGTAATATAAAGAAGCATACAATTCACAATCATGTGCGAATTCCTATACTATTCTTAATGATATTGTTACTCAAAACATTCTATTAAAATATTTACATTAACGCTCCTAACAAGAAGTTTAAGAATCTCTGTTCTCCCAATACAGAAATTATCTTCACAGGCAGTTAGTTCTGAAGGACGGTCCAGTTGGTAAACACATTTGCAAAAAATAGGAAATTAAATGAATATATGCCAAAATAAAAGCGCTAAAATTGTATAGGAAGATATACCCGTACTACTTATATTCCCGAATATTAGAAGATATACCCGTGTATTAGTAGAAAATTACCTGTACTACAATATATGAATTTAAAAATCCTTGCCAAAATACAACAGATGGCGTGCTAAAGTGAAAATATCAATTATCTTTAAACTTGAGGGCCGTAATTGATTCCAATATATGTTAAAATGAAAGCGCTAAAATTTTATGGTAGGGTTTAACCATGATACTTATATTTTAGAAGATACCAGTTGTTGTTGTTGTTGAGACCCAGACCGTCCGACCTACCAGAAAGGTATAAGGTAACCGTTTGGACTGCCGGAAGTGCCACCCAATTTAGACCGGAACCCAGTAGGAAAAGCATCCACAGGGACCGTACCCTCCTTCCCCTACCACCAACCTCTCGGAAGGACTTACAGAACCCACATTTTTAACGTGATCGTACTCCGCATGAACACGGCGGCAGTTGTGGCAGCGTGCAAATAGAAGATATACCCGTGTAATAATAGAAGAATACCCGTACTACAATATAAAAGTTTCAACCGTTTTTGCCAAAATAAAACGGATGAGATAATACATTGAAAATATCAATAATCTCAAAATAATTTTTAAAAATACAGTCAAAAATGCAATTTCTATAAAATTTATTTCATATACATTTCTTTATTATTTAAATTGGAAAAGATTTAATAAAAATCGTCTGCCACATGAACCCATTGGATTTAAACCCGTTACCAAGCACCATGATATAATTTTTTTCAAATAAATATACCGGAAAAAATATTGTCTGCATAATGCTATGTCTATGGAAGGTTTAACTGTGCGTTTTTAATTAATATATAGACAACTCCTGGTCATAGAAACTCGAAACATGGACCAAATTTTAAATGGGGTTATTCCAAGTCTCCCACAAAATTTCATCAAATTCGATTCAGCCGTTCTCTCGTGATGATGAGACAAACAGACAAACATGTTTTTAATTTTATTTATATAAATTTTCTACGTTTGACGCACAGAAAGTACTATTATTTTCTTTTCTCATTCATATAGAAAGTATTGCAATGTGAGCCCACAGGAGAGAGCAAAGGGAGCACTCGTCCATTTAGGCGTTCAGGGTTAGTAACCTAGTCGATGCTGGATGATGCACGGCTTATTCTGGAGTTTGTCTCCACCTCCCCTGGAAAAGGTAGAGGAAGTCTGAGCAATCTTAAGAATTACTTTTAAGTGTAGTCACATGAGGTGTGGAGGAATGATGACGAACTTTTCCTTCCTAAAGCGTTCGTTTCCCCTGTAATTCAATGGGAGACGTAGAAAGTCAGCTCGTGCTTAAAAAAATAATTATCTATTGTCAATTATTTTTGATTTCTATAAGGTTTGGGGGATAAGGTTTTATAAGACTTCGAGATAAAATTTTTCCAATGTATTTATCGAAAACTATTCATTAAAATATCTTAATTTTACTACATTTCGGCAGTTTTAAAGAAAAACGAAACTATGAAAGAACATAGGAAACAGACGCTGTATCTTTTAAAATAAAAGTAGACACTTTCATTGGGATAGGACCCTCGATATTCTCCTTTTTCTTCTTCGCTTAGTGGACCTGTCCCTTCAGTTCAGACTGTTTGGATAAATGGTGGATTTTTCTCCCAGCCATTCTAATGACATGAAGTTTCTCATAAAGGGTTTTGTAGAAATTATGTTTAAAGATATATGTATGACATCATTTAAGAACGAATTTAACTCACAAACACAGAGATAGTGTCTAATACTTAAATATTAGTTTTAAAAATCCTGTTTAAATCATTAATTATCATACAGGAAAAAATAATATAGTCGTCAAAAAGTTGTATGACGCATGATAATAATATACACATAGTCTGTTAAAAATTGACTTGCGTATAGAATAACCACTTGCAGAGGGAGAACAATTGAACAAAAATTGACTATAAACGTAAAATGGAAAGGTAATATTGAATTTAAAAAGATTCTTGCAAATAAAATGCAATTCAATGTCTTTCAGACTTGAAAAGAATGTACGAAATTTTTGTTCTAATTAATATAATTTTTGTTTTCACAAAAAAATTAAATAGACAAATGTTTATGACACATTACTTGTATGCATGAACGAAAGTAACTTAAGGATCCATAAGTGAACGAAAGTAACTTAAGGATCCATAAGTGAACGAAAGTAACTTAAGAATCCATTAAAATAATATCAGACACTTTGAAGTAGAATAAAATGAAATTTAAAGTGCACATATAATATAATTTTTCAACCTTTTCAACTTCTTAGTGAAGAGCGTTTTACTGTATGGAACCGGAACATGGGAATTAACAAAGGAACAATGCACCAAGTTGAATATCTATCAGACTATATGTCTGGGGAAAATTTTGGGAGTATTTTGGTCTTATGTTATTACTAACACCTAACTCTACAAGAGAACTGTACAGAAAGCAATAAAGATGGAAATAAAACACCATAGATGGAAATGGACTGGATATGCCTTAAGAATGCCATAGCATGGCCTCTCTGCTATGGCACTTTTTTGGGCGCCCGAGGAAAAAAGATCTCGGGGTAGACCCAATCAAACTTGGAGGAGACTAATAGAGCAAGAGAGAAATCTGATGGGATGGGCGAGCTGGCCAGAAGCAAGGACAGCGGTACAGGATCGATCAGGGTGGTGACTTAAGTTGAAGGCCTTATGTGCCACTAGGTACGATGAGTGATGATGATGATGATATAATTTTACAAATTAACAGACGCATATGACAAATAGCACGCATTTTTCTTCTTTGCATTGTTTCACCAGATATAAAAATAATCTCTTTGAATGTTCAACATGAAATATTGTATATAGAATAATCCCTGTCAAAGAGAAAGCAATTAATTTGAAATTCCAGAACCAGGTGTCCAATCTTTTAGAGAAATTTTATGTAACACCATTTTATAATTAAGACTATTTTTTGATCCAGGAATACAACAAGTAATAGGCATGTGAATTCTGAACATTTAGGTATCGTATTAAATAATTTTCCAATATTTTATAAAAGCGTATGAATTCTTATTAACGAAAGTAGAAAAATATTGGTATTTAAAAATTTCCCAAATTAAGCATTAAAAAGTGCATCGTAAGGAAAATTGTATCTAAAAATTAACAAATAATTAAAAAGCATATTCGGTTTAATTTTTCTGCAGCTCAGGGAGTTATTTTTAAGTATGTGGTAAGTTTCAGTTTGTCACCAAATCTGTAATATCCGGTAATAATATTAGTAAGGTAAAAATTCCTTAAAGTTGGAAACTTTAGCAAAAAATATGCTTTTATATTATTAAAATTCAGAAAAAATAATAGACTTGAAAATGCTGTTTAAAGTGTAAAATTTTTATTGAAACAAGTTGTCCTGAATTCGAGGCAAGTACTATAAGCATTCACTACCAATGCATGCCAAAATTTAATATGTGCTCTTCTTATGCACTATGAAAAAAACACCCACACTTTTACTTTCAATAAAGGAAGGGTACAATTTCAGGAACAACCAGGAGGAGATCTTCTAAATTTACATGTTTAATAAAAAAATTGAATTAACTCTTACATTTTTATCTTATGCAGTTAATTTTTGATTACATCTATAAAAAAATTGCGATATTTGTATAACCCTAAGCGCTTACAATTTGTATGCATTATGTCAATCAAATACTAATTTTCGTTTCTTGCACAGAATAGACATAAACATGCATCAAAGGTATAGTCTATTTTTCGTTTTAGACAACAAAACGCATTCAGAATTATCGGAATTCAACATTTGAGTATTTTACTCCTGATATCCTGGATGTTGAATATAAACTCTTATTTAAAATATAAACTATCTAAATTCAGTTATAAACACCTTACTCTTTACTAGAATACAGGAATGGAAATTAAATTGAATGTCGTTCCTAGCAAGGCACTATCAGCAAAACTGCTCTGTACAACTTTTGAAACAAAATCTTCATTATGCGAAAGATAAGATATACAAGGTTGGATAAAAAAATTCGGAAACTGTGCTAATATATTAACTCTGATTGGAGGAGAGGGAGAACTATTTTACCGTGGCGTAGAGGCACGCGTGACGCGAGATGTGAAAAGGAAGAAGCAGTTGATTTTCCAGACAATGCGTGTCTGTGAACTGTAGTCGTTTGCGTTCGTCGAAAACGGAAATGGCGTTTGAAGAACAACGTACGAATACCAAATACTGCCAGCGTTTGGGGAAATCGCCGACATAATTCATAGACTGAATTCATAGACATTCGCCGACAGAATCGCCGAAACATTGCACCTGCTGCAGCAGGTGCAATGTTTCTGCCGACGATTTGTCCAAACGCTAGCAGAATTTGATATTTGCACGTTGTTCTTCAAACGCCATTTCCGTTTTCGATGAACGCGAACAACTACAGTTCACAGACCCGCATTATTTGGAAAATCCTGAACTGCCGACCTGCTTCTTCCTTTTCACATCTCGCGTCACATGTACCTCTACGCCCCTGTAAAATAGTTCCCCGCTCCTCCAATCAGGGTTGAAGATATCAGCACAGTCTCCGAACTTTTTGATCCTACCTTGTATATTACATAAAATTGGTATAGAAATGGGTATAGAAATATGGGTATATAGTACAAATTGGTATAGAAATTAAGAACAAATGAAACGAAATAAAATGTCATAAATCATAAGAAAAAAAAAATTACAAAAAAGTACGATCCCTGATTTTTTGCATTCAAATACAGTAATTTATATTAGAACTATGAACAATAAGTAGATAACGTTCTTCTTTTATATCTGTATCAAGAAACTAATTTTAATGTAAGTATATTGACGTCTTCGCTTTTTGAAATTTAAGAATAAGTATTTATATAAGTAAATTTACAAAAACCTTTAAATCTACGGCACATCATACAATATTTAATTGACAATCTCCATAAATGTGAATATTAATGTGTAATAGCACATAATATATCCAGTAATATATCCTAGCAATAACTAGTCCAGTCTAGTACTTAATTATATAATTTGAAAAAACTACAGAAAAGTAGGAAATTTCTTAATCAGCTTACCCTTCTAAAAAGCATTCATTTTTCTGGTATATCCATGTTAGTACGTACTATGAAATTAAATTATATATATCCAAAAGCTTGATCTTCATAATCATTTGAAAATTATAGTCTAGGTAGTCTTCAAACTTAATAGATATTTGATTTAGAAACTTAAGTGTCAAGTCACTGAGCGTGACGTCACAGTGGACATTTAGGGGCAGGCCCAAAGAAGAAGACTAATTACGGTAGCCAAGATTGAAACCTCCAAATTTTAGCCAGTCCTTTGGAAAGGATTTATCCAGTGAATCATGGTTAGAGCTGTGATTTTCGAGATATTTTCTGTGAATTTTAAGGGGGTTTCTGAAATTTCGCGAATATCAAATAACATATTCGCGAATTAAGATTTATTTTTTTTATTTCTACCCTATTCCTATTAGAATTTCGTTTCGCAATTTTTTTTTTGCGAATTTTAAGATTTTTTTTTTAGAAATTTCGCGAATATCAAATACTCAAGGAATATCAAGGACTTGGATCTTTTTGACAACGAAGAATTATTTGCTTCTCAGTTCATATACAGCTAATAAACGAATTTCGTACCAGCAAAAGTTCGATAATTTCTGGAATACGTCAAAAAACTATTTGCTTAGCTACATAATGTTGCCATTTCTGTCTGTCAATACCCGCAAACAGCGCCGATTCCTTACAATCCATTCCTAAATGTAGAAACATGTAACAGAACTGCAGACAATGCATTGAAAAAGAAAATCTGTGTATGTAGAATATAATGCATCAAAGTACTATCCACCTAAATAGAAATCTTTATCTCATGTAACGGTGTTGATAACATTGCCAAAATGCGAATAGTTTACAAATGTAAGAATTGGTTTATAAAATGTACTATAATGTTTATTCATTTGCAGAGTCCATCCTGCGAATTTTGCTTTTTTTCCAGCGATAGAATGACTGCTATAATCATGGTACCCAAGGCGACGTTGCTGGTTATATCGGGTTATGCATTATATCAGACGAGGAAAGTAGCCAAGAGGCACTCTAGCTAGCCCCAATACTCTAGCTAGAAGCGAAAAAGCCTGCATTCAGACAGATCAAGATACTTTTCATTACTTTGGTCGCACTTGCGGTTTCGCGGGTAAGTCTTTCGAAATTTATGTCCATTGCGGTCAGACACCGCAGAGCTTTATTAAATGGTTAGTGATATATGTATACTCTAAGTTAAAAAGCTAGAAAATTAGTCCTGCTTCGGAGATATGTTTATCTTGTAGAAAATATTAAATAGCGAGAAATAGTGCTCATTTAAATTAAAGTGTGCTTACGTAAATAATTAATAATTCAGGAAATTATCTTTTAATATACAGTAATATAAAGTATATAACCTATCGCCTTTATACGGGTGGTCGTAAATTCTTTCAAGAAAAGAGGGGTGCTAGTGATTAATTCGCCTTACCTTTCTGTTCAGGTTACATCTTTAATTGCTTTCCATGCCAGGGCATTATTTTCAGGCCTTCATGAATGGTAACTGCAGGAAAAGCGCAGAGAACTGACAATTATAATTTTATCACGACAAGCTCAAGAGATTTTAGCAATTTATTATCAAGACAAACAATTTTACAGAAATTCCTAATGAAGTATTTTAAGATAGCCAAGATATATATTATATGAGTAATAATAGTATAGAACATTAAAAATAATGACTGTTACATATTTAATTGCTCTGCATTAACAGGCTACTATTTTGCATGGCTTCATGAATGGTAATTGCAGTAATTGTAACTTTTTCGATAAAATTATCCAAAAACGTGCTATGTTTTGAGAATGGTTCATAATAGCATTCTATGATGATAATGCCATTCGTTTTCTAATATAAAATTTCGGTCGAAAGGATTACTTGTTTAAGATTATAAGAAGTCCTGATTTTTATGTTAATTTTTTCGAAAATTCATTCGAATTTTCTTGAATTGGGGAGTCTTTCGAGCAGTTGAACGTGTTGAAAATCAATAGGGTTCCAGTATTCACTGATGGTAATAATTGTACCATTTTCTTCTAGAATCGCCCAATTTGTTCGTGAAATATGGCTTCTACAGACACATTGATACATACACTAATATACGCACGCACTAACAAGTATGCATGCACACACACGTGCACAGACATTACCTTAAAAATATTCGATTTCAGTTCAAGGACGCTCAAAACTCAAAAATGCCCAAACGTCGAAGGAGCACTCGAATTCGAATTTTCAATCTCGTTACAGACCGGCCACACAGTAAGTTACCGTAAGCCTTAGGGTTGGTCGCGTGGTCTGGGCTTTCCAATCTCGTTACAGCAATTTCCCTATACATTATACTCTGTATGTAGGGAGAGTAATAAGAAACTGCCATCACACAACAAGGTGCTACAAAGCTCCTAAAACTGAGATTAATAATTGCTAGGAAGAGATATCATTTGTTGACTTTCTCAGAATGCACATATGGAGTGGTCCTAATAAAAATCTATTGGATTTTGATAGATTTATATGTTTTAAGAATTCTTAAACGGGAATAAATCATTTCTACAATTATGTGTCTGTGGTCAAGATATCTTTCATGAAAATTGATCCAATTGAATGAAATGTAGAATAAGGTTTTCAGCAAGAGAGCATCAATTGATTATTAATCATCGTGGGTATGAGGCAGGCCAAAGTTAGCCGTTTGTATTTTGAATATATATTTTACGGAATAGCAGAGAGTTACAAAAATTAAAGCAGGTCACAGTTAGCCGTATGTATTTTGAATATATACTTTCGGGAATAGCAGAGGGTTACAAAAATTAAGGCAGGCCAAAGTTAGCCGCATGTATTTTGAATTTTGAATATATATATATATATATTTTCGACAATATCAAAGGGTTAAAAAAATTAAAGTATGTTCAACTACAAAATGCACCCGGTGTTGTCCGGGAGTTAAGGCAGGGATAAATTGAATTCATTTATCTAAAAAATAATAATAAAAAAATTTCATTCATATAAATAACAGTGAATATTGCATACAAATTCATTAGACAAAACATCACTTACCTCTTAGTAGAAATTCAAGATGGATTCAAAATCTCAGCATGGCTCTCACGAAGGAGACGCAATGCTTGTACAGGCAGAACTGAGTAAAGGTAGAAAAAATCCTTAGTTTAAACGCATGCGCTTGAAACAGCGGGCGGCAGAAGGTACAGCAACTGGTACATCAGAGAAGTTCTGGAGTCCGACGTTGCACCCTTTCTTCAACGCATTCTTGGAGTTGTATTCAACAGGTCAATGTTGCTAGAAATATTCAAAGCTTTTTTTCAGCAAAACAGATACAACTTCTTCCTTGGCCTGCCTATTCACCGGATATCTCGTCTATTGAACATGTCTGGGATTTCATCGGTTAGAGTCTCGCCCTTGACCTCGCGTAGCTAATACAGCCGAACTTTGGGTTCGGATAGAAGCAATCTGGAATGCGCGTCATATAGAAGCACTTGTTGCAGCGATTCGATACCACGTCATATAGAAGCATTTATGGCAGCGCCTGTTGGCTTCGCCAAATACTGATTACCGACATGTAATATTGATATTTTGCTTTGGAATTTTAATCGTTTAATTATATTAATACAGGTCGTTTGTGGAATAAATTTCATTCAATTCTGATGATTCCTTCATTGTGTTGCAATTTTTACAAACAGCAGTTTATAAACAACTGTTGCTCTCTGAATGAATTTAATGTAGTACATGGGACTCCCTAAAAATGCAATATAGTGTTGTTACCCTATAAGAATTTAACATAAGTTATTGCATAAATTATTTTAACATAGTTTTGATGCTCCCTAAAAATCAATATAGTACTCGGGCACCCTAGAAAAATATAACACAGTGCTGGTGCTCCTGAAAGAAAATTAACATAGCGCTGATGCTCTTTTGAAGAATATGAAGTAATACTGTGACTCCCTAATAGAATGACATAATTGGGTCTAAGAGAGAAGTCATTGTTTGTATTAAAGTGTAACAAATAATCTGAGAGTATGTCCAAAATATTGAAAAATTTAGACAAATTAATATACTTTGAATGACACGCAAAAAAGCTTAAAAATGGGATTAAAAAAGCGCAGTTTTATGGAAAGAATCTGTGTCGATTTTTCAGACGATTGGCAGATTCATACATTCTATCGCAGGAACTTTTCTCTAAATGTATGCGATCTCTTATGCGAGAAGATAAAATTATAATCAGCCGCCGACCACTTTAGCAAGCAATGGGTGGTCATTTTTGTGTGTGGAGGGGGAGGTGGAGGGGAGCTAAAGTTATGACTAACTTAGTTTATTTAAGGACAGATTTAGCAGTGAAAATGTGTTATTCACGCTAAAGTTATATATAGAAAAGGAGGGTATTAGAATTTAACGTGGATCTTATATTAGATATTAGTCTGTAGAAAATTGGGCTAGAAATGGTATATAGTAAACAGTAAAAATTGGGAAAAGTAAATTTTTAATACTTCAAATTCCCAATATTTCAAATTTTTTGGCCATACTATGGTTTAATGGTTACAGCTTAAATATCGAATTATTGAAAGCACAGCCACAGGGATGAGTTCGTTTCTCCTTATACCCGAGTGTCTGACAAACTATATAGCGTGCTATATTTTTATGATCGTCTTAGAATATGTGGTACATGCATTAGCAATTTGCTTTAATTTATCTTATAAACACTTAAATCAAGGAGTTCCAGCAATTTGGTTCCATCTGTAACTTTTATGTTGTAAAAATCTCCTTCCAGTTTTTACAACTAATGCTGTAAAAATTATTATTAAGGAAAGTTTATTTAAAATTCCAATTTTCAGGATTTTTCTACGACTTGTCATCAGATTCGCCCAAGACAGAATGTAAAATCGTTGGGAAAACTTTAGATCCTTCTAATGAGCACCCTTCCAGAACATTTTCTGAAGAAGTGACTGAACACTATGTCACTTGCAACTGTTTCTTATCTGAAAAATCATCGCACCAGTCATGTGACATTGCAGACGGATTTGTTATTCCTGACGGTATTCATTCACCGGAAATGGTTCTTTTGGAGACTTATGACTAAAGGTGTCGTGAATAAAGATCTCGTGGATGATGGAAAGTGCTCGTCTGATGAAATCTGTTCTTGCATTTCATTTAATGCACATCACATCGCGTCTACTGAGTTTTTATCTATATTACCTATACCTGAGAGTGTCGTTAAGAATTCCACTGCGGATATCAGCCATTCAAATATTCTGCAAGAATTCCCTCCTCACAATGTAGATGATGGACAGTCCTCCAAGTCTGTTGAATCTGTAGAAAAGATCTCTATTCAAGAAGATATCAACGTATATTCTATGTCGGATATCTTCAATATATACATTCCACCCTTGGAGCTTATGCCTAATAAACACCAGCATTCGAACATCAAAGTATGCGAAAGGCATATTAAGAACTGCTCCAGATCGACTAAACTTCTACCAGATGGTAAGCTAAGTGTTTACAACTCCTTATTCATGGTTCAAAGGAAGTTCCGTAATTTCTCCAATAACATTTGAACTGTCAATGAGTGTCCCCTTTAGGACTATTTATTGTAAAGTGACCATACTCAGTCGACTAAAAGTGATTACAGAGCCTCTAGAAGAGAATGTAAAATTCTAGGCTCAGAACAAAGCGAGATAGACTATAAAATCCAATTACAATGTTGTACAGAATTGTCTGACGATTAAGAATCGACGTCAGAAAAGGACGCACTAGGTATACTATGTAACAATAAATGCCGGCCGTAATTAATAGGTTGCTAGATGCTTAGCCATGCCACAATGTTAAACGTAGCTGAATGGTTCACAAGTTTAAGTAAATAAAGAAATTGATGCAGTAACAATCAGCGAAAAATAAAGCAGAATCTATACTAGATTCCTGTACATGCAAGTGCTGTTTATTTCGTCATTCCTGTATATTGAAGCAATTTGTCAATGATCCTGTGGTGTCAAATAAATATCTTTTGTAGCAGTTTCAGCTACGAAATAGTCAATGCTCTGGAATTTTGTAATTGGCTTTTTACGTCTATCTAGCTTTGTTGCTAAGTTTATTATCAAAGTTTTATATTTCTCCGATTAGAGTACTGCAATTATTTTTCTTCAATCGGATAGGGTCACTTTACTATAGATAAGCCTAACGTGTACACCTATGAACACTTCCTTACAAAGTTATTGTGACTTTCCTAATAACCCTGTGTATCGTACCCTGAGTCTATCACTGTAGCAATTCAAAATAAGTTATTTATGGTAAAAATAATTATAGATTATTTTTAATAATTATAGAATCCTTCTCCAGTTCCTAATGGTGAAAATTATCAACTCTTAGGGCAATCATCCGTTAGTTCATTTTTGTTAATTAGTCACTTCTTCACTATTGTAGCGGGAACAGTTATATTTCTCCAATTTCATTACAGTGTGAATTTGAAATTGCAATAAGTTTATTTGCTACACTAATTCACTGGATAACGACACTTATGACTGATGAATTAAAAATGAATAAAAATCACATATTAAAGTTTCTTACAGATTTATCCCAAAATGTCACGAGCTCTGCTTCTGCCTTCCGTGACATTCTTGACGACACAGAAACAAAGAGGATGAGGGAAACGATCTCTGAATCTACAGGATCTTCTGATACCATCAAAGTACCTCCAAGTAAGAGATTCTTGCTTTAGAATGAAACAATTATTGTTTTAACAGTTTTTTGTATTTGTTCCATTCAGTTAAAGAACAACCCTTTTATATAGCTATCAAGATTTGAATGATAGCTGTATAAAAGAGTGGGATCTCCATTATCAGGACTCTTCGAATTCCATATACCAATGTCAAGTGTTAAATATTTCCACCTCAGTTATAAAAGAGCCAATTTAATAGAGAAAGAATAGAAAAGTCATATTAAAGATGAGACATATTGTGGGATATATGTAGGTATTTTTCCGAATACGGGTTTTATATTTGCGATAGTTTCAATGTTTATCCAATCAGTTGTTGCAATGTTTATCCAACCAGGGAGTTATATTTAATATTCACACTAAAATATTTGCAATTTTCCGTAAATTTGACATCGGTGCAATGTTGGTAATACAGCATAACGATATTGTAGGGAAAATATCGCCATAGATGGTTTACTGCTATAGACAAGTTCGATATGCATATATACATTGGTAGCCTGGATCGCGAAAAATATTATAGACATATTTATCGTTATAGGCAATATTGTCATAGTCTGGTTTCATTGTAATGGCAAAATACCTAATTTTATTAGATTTAACTCTAAAATTTAAATTAAATGTTCTAAGATAATATTGGTTCAAATTCAGAAACGCATTGTGTGTGTAGGGGGGGGGGGGGGGGTCTGAAAAGGAAGGTAATATAACTTTCATAAATTCAAGTAAGAATAGAGTGTGAAATTAGAAAAATTGTCAATTCAACCCTACTTCTAAATTCACAAAATGAAGCCAGGACCGAAACCTTTGCATTTTCGATGAAAAATAGAATTGTTTACATAGTTTGCATTGAATTGATTGTGCTTGTCTTCGCAGATGTATCCTCAAAAAAGAAGAGCCGCCGGAAAGGAGTTCGACACTGGTTTAATAAGAAGTGGACTCTCTTCCGTACCTGCGGTTCAAGGGCGGCTGAAAATTGATGACAAATGTAAGTTTCATACTTCTTTTTTAGTCCTATAGTGTCTATTTTAATACACTTTTTCGAGGATCAAATATCTATATAATTATATGTTTAGCAGATAATTAGTCAATATCAAAGCATTTATTTGCTAATCTGTATTCCCAATTGGTGCCGATGTGTACGTCTTTGATTTAAGTTTTTTTCTAATATACAAATTACTTACTCTGACGTCTTAAGCTATAATTTTAATATGCAAATATAAGTTTCGAAACTATTTTAGCCCTATTATAATATTCTGTATTAAAAATCTCCAATGCATAAATGCAACTACATATTTAGTAGTACATTATTTACTAGATTATTTTTTACCAATAAGCAACTCCTGTTGGTACCATTGATTTTGGACCACTGGAAATGATTTTCCTGACGTGTTAATCTATACTTCTAGTATATAAATGTATGTTTCAAAATAATTTCAAGTCCTATTCCAATATAGTGTGCTAAAAATTTCAAATTCATAAATGCAATCGCATACATAGTAGTACATTATTACTTTCCTTATATACATAATGTATAAGGAAATTATTGTGACGGGGTCGAAAATTCGATTTCGAGCTTTCGACGGGAGAGCATGTTTCAAGCATCCCTGATCACGAATCGAACATTTTTGAGGTAATGTCTGTGTGTGTGCGTGTCAGCGAGTCTGTGGAGACGATATCTCACAAACGAATGGAGCGATTCGAACGAAACTTGGTACAGAAATCCCAATCCATGAATATTGGAAGCTTATTGCTTTAAAACACAATCGAATGTTCCCCCCCCCCCCTAAATTTTCGAGCGAAATTTTGAAAAAATCATCAAAAAATCAAAACCTTTAATAAAATTATGCAAATAGACATTTCTTATGTAAATTTTCTTTAGAAAATGATTGACATAAACTCTAGAACACTGGCATGAGTCGCTCTCGAGATATTGCACATTTTTCAAATAAATTCATCAAAAAAATCCCATAAATTAAAAAAAAATATTAACTGGTGAGAAACATGTTTACTTTTCATATGTAATATCATGCGATGAATTTGGTGACATTATTCTCATCGATCTAACTCGTTCCATTCACGAGAAAAGATACTTTGAGTAATACTTTTGTATTTGAACGCCAATAATCATTTATCTGCTGTAAGAATAACTTATTTCTCCGTCCATAACGCGAGATTTCGGCGACGAATTTAGCGGAATGTCACCAACTTGGCGACATTTTTAAATGTTGCCAAATTAACGAAAATCTCGCCAAATAGATAAAAATGACGCTAAATCAATGAAAATGATGACTAATTGAAGAAAATTCAATATCCTGGAAAGAATATAAGCATTCACTATAAGAGTAACCTATTTTCTTTTACTGTAAAAATAGTAAATTCATTGCATTATATAAGGAAAGTCATGTGTTGCCCACATTAGATTTTTTACTAACTGATCATTTTTTACCAACAGGCAACTCCTGTTGATGCCATTGATTTTGGACCACTGAAGAGGATAATCCTGACGTCTTAATCTATTCTTATAATATAAATGTAAGTTTCAAAATCATTTTTAGTCCTATTATAATCTGTTGTGCTAAAAATCTGCAATGCCTAAATGCAACTACATATTTAGTAGTACATTATTTACTAATTGATCATTTCTGTACCAATAGGCGACTCCCCTCGGTGCATTGATTTTGGACCGTTGGAGAGGATTATTCTGACGTCTTAAGCTATACTCCTAATATATAAATGTAAGTTTCAAAACAATTTTTAGTCAATTCTAATCTAGTCGGCTAAAAATATCTCAAATGTATAAAAGCGACCACAATTTAATAGTACACTTTATTTACGAACTGATCATTTCTGTATCAATAGGCAACTCCAATTCGTGCCATTGATTTTGGACAGCTGGAGAGAATTATTCTGACGTCTAAGCTATACTTCTAATATATAAAAGTAAGTTTCAAAATTATTCTTATTCTAATCTGTTTTGCAAAATGTCTCCAATGTGCAAATGTAACCACACATTTATTTGTACATTATATACTAACTGCTTATTCCTTTACCGATAGGTGACTCCAGTTGGGACCGCTGGAGAGGTTGACGTCTTGTATTATATGTCTAATAAAAATAAAATATGCAAGTATCAAAATTATTTTTATGCCTATTCAGTTTTGGTATAGTCAATGTCTACTATGCACACATTTTAATATAGCTATACAAGTAATAGTACATTATCTAGTAACTATGCACTTTTATTTTGTAATTATGTCCTTTTATCTTCTAACTATTTATTTGTATTTAGTAACTATTCAACCGTATTTTTTGTTTCTTCATACAACTACTTTACTTCATGTAATTCACGTTGGCGATGGTTAAATTATAAAGAATTCTATGGTAGGTATCCCGTCTTCGATGACAACCCTATAAAAGTCCTGTTCCACCCTAATAACTTTGTAAGGAAGTTTCCATGAGTGTACGGTCTATCTGAACAAAATAACCATGCCCGATCGAATAAAAGTGATTGCATCCTTCGTAGAGGAATATTTAACACTAAATTAATGAAATGACGCTAAATTAATGACGCTATGACGATTATGACGCTAAATTAATGAAAATGACGCCTAATTGATGAATTAATTATTAAAACATTTTAATATATGAACTATGTCGCTTATTGAGGGTGCTATCAACATTGATAATTGTTTATTTAGAGTTGCTCGAAATATAAGTTAATTAGGTACTTTGAAATAGATTTACATATTGTCATCCGGAAAATCGCCAAATGTACAATTCAACGTTAAAAACATAGTATCGCAGATCTTATACATCATGTTTTGACTATAAAAGGAGTACATTCATTGCATTATATAAAGAAAGCCATGTGCTGTCCTCATCAGATTACTATAATGATAGGTTTTTTTCTTTTCTACGTGTGGCAGTTGATGGATAAACTACTCTCATGCAGCGTGTTGAAAAATAGTTTTATAGGTCTTCCAATCTGTCATTATATTCTCCTGTATTTCAAAGTCATATATGCAATAGTTTATATCTGGTCACCTAAAATAAATAGTATGAACACATGTGTTTGAGATGTTCATTTCAAAACTTATCTAGTATTTTTAAAATTGTGTGTGTAATAGATGAAAAATGCGAATTACAAAGTTGTAGAACTTTGTCTAATGAGTAGGAGTCGACACAAATACTTTTACAGAAGACATTTATTAGGATATTGACGTATCGTCCATCATCGTCTAACAGTATTGTGACGTGGCCAGCAACCCATTGTGACTGGGTTTCTTTTTATTTTTATATACGCGTATTTGTCGCAACAATATTTTATAACTTTGTTCTTGGTATATTTCGACTATCATGCTTTGTTGTCTAGTTTTCTATCCAGACTTTTTAAAATCTCCGCTAGGGGAGCTGCAATCCCTTTATTCGATCTGACAAGGTCACTTTAGTACAGGTAGATCTATCGTGTGCATACACACATGAACGTTTCCTTACAAAAATATTGAGGGGTTTAAAAACATTCATAGAACCTCTGCAGAACTTGATGAACTTGATATATTTATTCAGTAATTACATTCTTCAAAAAATTCGACAAGTGATTTTATATTAATATAGTTTCGAATAAAGTCGAAAATAAATATAAATATGAAAGATCAATCATGAGCATTGATTATGAAACACTTTCCAACTGAAATGCAATTTCATTTAAAATCTCTAAAATGTGATACATTCAGTGGTGATATCTTTTGCATTATCACAGTACTACGGTAATTTATTATACTTGAATATTTAAAACTTCATCGAAATAAAAATCGTCTGATCGTCTGATTCTCTATGCAAAATCAATGAATATTTCATTCATATAAGTTGTATTCCAGACTCCAGAGCTAAATAATTTTGCGTGAAAAAAATTCAGCAATTCTTATATAACTCACCTTACAATCGCTTCAAATATTTGCATTTTGTATAAGTTAAAATTAAGCTTCATTGTAGAAATAATAAAAGTTTAGGGATCAATTAAAATCACAACTATTATAATTGCGTAGGCACGGAATTTAGATACACGAATAATACACAGATACTACACAGATACATAGATAATATATGTGTGTATGTGTATGTATACAAAGTATTGGAATCGTGCCGAAGATAGGAACTCGAATTTTCGAAAGATCTACACGTCTTGGAACTTCTAGAACATGAAAAAACTATTTTTAGGGAGACGTCTGTGTGTGTAAGGGTGTATCTGTGTGTCTATGAGGATATTGTATCCACTCTAACTGAAAAACTAATGGACCGGATTTCATAAAATTTGGTAGGTACGTTTATTGTGGGAAACCCTGATGTTCATTAGATTTTAGTACGATTCGTAATAAAAGAATCTGCCTTCTTTGCGAAATGGTCGGCAAAAATTGCCTTTATTTACTATAGCTAAAAACTAATGGACCAAATTTAACAAAATTTGATATATAAATCACTTGTAGGTTATTATGGTACGATTAGGGATAAAGAAACGAGCTGTTTTTGCGAAATGGCCGGCAAAAATAATTAAATCTAAATATAAAAGACTACTTGTGCTCAATTATATCTATTAAATGCTTATGTTATACGTGATTTTTGACAACAGAAAGAATAAGACTAACCCCGTTACTCTAGGACTAGCCGTTCTCGAGATATTTATGTTTTTTCGCGTTTTCGCTACGCCACCTTTGACAATAAGCCCAGCTATCAAATGAGAACCAAATTTAAGTTTAACGTGCAAATTCAGTGTCATTTAAAATACTTATGGGTGTCATTTTGTGCAGATAAACTCAAATTACTATTGAAGAAATAAAGAGAACGTGAATATGAGTCTGCAGGAAAAGTCATGTGCTGCCTACATCAGAATTTTCAACAATCTTACAATAATGGTTCATAGAAATGAACGGGGATTATTAGCAGGCCATTTCGAAAAAAAAACCGTAGGATCTATATTTGAGGATCCACCAAATTTTTATAGAATAAAATGTTCTACAAATTTAAGCTGTGCACCAAATTTCAACTCTCTAGGACGTAGGAAAGTACATTAAAAATGCCATCAAATAAGTATAAAATGACAGACAGACAGATGACCTTTAATCATGAAGAGTTTTATAAAATTTAAAAAAATTTGAAAAATTGTTATCTACCATATCTTTTTTAAATGAGAAGCCTCTCTTATGTATAAAATAATCAAACCCTTGGTAAAATATTTATTATAAAATATATATCTCTTTTTTTCTGGAGGATATAGCAAGAGTCAGAATTTAATTGAATTTTTTTTCTTCCTATATTAAATAAGTTTTATTTAAAAAACTACCTATCGTATTTTACTGAAATTTTTTTTATATATTTTATGGGATAATTTTAATATTTCATAAAACTTTGGAAGCAATTTGCGAGTTTTAAATTCGCTTAAAAAGTGTTTGAAAAATTAGGTTCCATAGGGTTCAATGTATTTCATATTTTCAACCCGGGTTCAATCCAAAACTAATAATGTGATATTATTCATTTATATTCCCATAGGTCCCACAGACCGTCTGAACAACATATAAAAATTTCATTTTGATAAAGTTATTTTCACGGCAGTTATCGTGCTAATGGATAGGCAGACAGACAGAATGAACAAAGTCATAAACACTTTTCAACTATGTTGTAAAGTGTTAACTATGTTGTAAAGTGTTAAAAATGCTAGAAGTTTCTGGAACATACAAAAGTCTATAAGTTGGCTATATTTTAACAAATTCGTCGCCTAGTTCACTGAATTTTTAGCCCAATAAGGTCGATCAACCTAGACCTCAAAATTATAATGGTTTTCTGTTATGTAGTCGCAACAATATGATGTCACTTTCGTTACATATTACCGTTTCATTTAAGCCACATTTTTTTCAAGATGTTACTCTATTCCGTGACCTAAGATGTTTCACATCAAAATCCTTTTGATTTTCAACGAGATCTAAAGCTCTAAACTTCAGCGACTGTCTAACATTTTTAATCTGTACAGACTTGCCATGAATATTTAGTTACTTTAATCTACTATACGCGTTTCCATAATCCAGGTATTTCTGAATTAACGTATACTCGGTTAAATAAATAATTCTTTGACAGACGCGGAAAATCAATTTGAACTCTTTCAGTTCCTTACGCGAAAAATATTTTGAGCGTAGTATTAAACCAATAATTCCTCTTTAATCTCTTTCCAAAGCCGTCGCGTTGTAAAATGAAGCGAAGCAATTGTTTCCTGATGTTAAAAGCAGTGTCTCAGGTTAATTGATTTCAAGTGTGTAACATGGTTCTGATTCAAATCTTGCTTAATAAATGAAAATGCATGTTTGTGTGTGAGTGCATGAGTATGTTAGTTTGTGTGTGTTAGTGTGTTAGTGCGCCTGTGTTTTAGTGTTGAAGACCCAGACCACACGACCAGCCCGAAGCCTTATGGTAGCTAATTGTGTGGCCGCCTGTGTTTTAGTGTGTGTTAGTGTATGTATACGTGTGTTTTTGTATGTTTTTGATTTTTCACGATATATATATATATATATATATATATATATATATATATTAGGGTGTCCCTAAAACATTGACCTCGGCTTTTATTCCTCAAATATTGATCTTAGACATATATAATAAATTACAAAGTTGCGTAAAAAAAGGTACAGAAGAATTTCATGAAATCGATAAAATTTTCAAGGTAATTAAATTTTAAGAAATACAAAATTTAAATTTTTATACGGCCACCTTACAAAAAAATTTTCAACGAGTAAAATGTGCTCCATACACTAATAAGGCGATGCACAAAATTTCAGCATTTTATCATAAAAAGTCCCAGAGATATGAAAATACAAAAATGCTGACTTAAACCACTTTTCGATGCATTGAAATGGATTCTCAGAAGGGAAAAATCATGTCGGCAAATCGCGTTTCAGGGGTCATACACAAATTACTAAAGGAAACGATTATATAAATAACTAATAATTTTGCTATTTATTGGTACAAAAGTTTCTACTCTGTCTGGAAATAATAACTTTACACAAAGATTACAAAGTTTGCTCAAAATGTTTTCCATGACAAAAATCCATTAAAGATAAGAGGCAGATAATATTTCCCTATGATGTATTTCTGCTCTGTGTCATTTGCACTCTTGCTGTAAACATTTACATATTAATTTGCGATTAATCCCTCACCAAATTTGTTTAAACATATCTCTGGAACTTTTTCTGATAAAATGCTGAAATTTTGTACATCACCTTATTAGTGTATGGGGCACATTTTACTCGTTGGAAATGTTTTTGTACGGGAGCCGTATAAAAATGTAAATTTTGTATTTCTTCAAATTTAATCTCCATGAAAATTTTTATCGATTTCATAAAATTCTGTACCTTTTTTTACGCAACTTTGTAATTTATTATATATGTCTAAGATCAACATTTAAGGAATAAGAGCCGAGGTCAATGTCCCTGTATATACTATATACAGGGTGTTCCTAAAACACCCAGGGTGTATATATATCGTCGCATCCGAAATATTGAAATCATCACAATTCTATAGTTTGGCTAAAATTTCGGCATATATCTTGGATTTCTAACAAAATAAAATGTCTCTTTTTTCTATTTCAAAAGTAATTTTTGTAATTTTTAAGTGATTGCATTCAGTGATCACAAAGCCCTTTCCTTGAGGTCTTCGCACGTTCGACGGATTCATCTTTTTACCGGGGCATTTTTCTGCGCATGTCCGATGCCATAAGAGTTTAAGTCACTCCTTCCCTTCTCATTTTTTTGCTCAGAGAGTGCGATTTGGAACGTGAATGTATTATTTAAGTAGCCGGCGCTTGTAGTAGCCTTTCTAACTTAGTGGAGGGATTGGCAGGGAGGACAAATCATGGCGGCAGCCAGAAAGGTGACATTGGAGTATCTAACATTACAATCTTTTATTAATAATATTTATGACGGGCATTAAGGGCCCAAACACCGGATTTATCACCTCAGCTAGGCCTCAAGCGACTAAGGTGGAGATTACTTAATTCAATCAGCAGCCAGTGCTTGAGGTTGGGTAATAGAGGCACCAATATTCCAATCCAACCGCGGAGTTGGACCAGATATTGCCCTTCCCCCCTCCCCAAGATGGTCCAGAACTTTCATCAAATAATTTTCTTCACTCGTTGACTGAGCCTTCTGATGTGAAAGTGAAAGATATGCCTTAGTCCAAACAAGGACATAAAGAATCTTCGATGCCAAGAAAAAAAAATGGCGGCGAATTTGTCCACGCATTGGCGTACACATGGTGAGGTTACAAATTCTCAACGACCTCTCAGTGTCACAAAATTCTGTAGAAGCCTTTCTGTTATCTCTCCCCCCTACATTTTACTATTCGCAAACGTCCCCTTTCCCCCCTCTGGACATTTTCCCCCCTCTGGGGCAAAATTTCATTAAGAACTTTAATGTCTTTTGCACAATACTTGAAAGATTTAGAATGCCTATTTTATGTAGCGATTGTGTGTATAATTTTGTAAATAATTCAAATTTAAACTTGAAAATTAAAAATATGAATTTAAACAAGTAAAATGGGTTAATGTGAATTGAAATTTTATACATTTCATTCTTGCATGTATGTGTATTTCCTTTTAGCAGTCAACAGGTAAGTGGAGTTTTCAATGCCACAGAGTTTATTTAATTATTTATAAGTAGTAGCCGCTTATTTAAGACCCGGGCAACGACGGGTAATAGTGTTCTAGTATTATATCAAACTAAAATGCAGTCGACATTGCCGGGGATTTAAAGCAGGGTTTAACCGAATTCATTCGTTTAATTTTTCAAAAGGTGCAGTTGTGTTTCATCCCTCTTAAATATTAGAGATAAAATTAACTGCTGGGTAATCCCACATGGACGAATCTTTTAGTTTCAACGCTTGTGAAGTCGCACCCAGCAATTTGTCACTCATGCGCACAAACACCACCACAACTCCCCATTGCAATGTCGAGTTTTTGATCTCCCAACCAGCGAAAGAATGGAACAGAAAATCTCGATTTTTATGCTTTCGGTTATAAATAAATAAATAAATAAATATATAAATAAATAAACCTTGCCACAAAATATACACAATATTATTACACAATTTTTATAAGTTGAAATTAACAGAAAAGTAGCAGAAAATCAGAAAATGAAGTATTTAAAAATTTGTATGCAAAGATACATACCCATATTTTCGTCAAACTACAGAATTGTGCTAATCTTGCTTTTTCGGATGCGGCGAAATAAGAAAATAAAAATTAAAACATGTATGCATATTTCGATTCGATACATATTGAAAATAAATTAATGAATATGATAGAATTGTCCTACAGACAGGATCGAAGATTGTTAGAGAAAATATTCTTCGATCAAAGACCGTTAGAGAAAATATTCTTCGATTAAAGATTGTTAGAGAAAATATCTTTCGATCAAAGATCGTTAGAGAAAACATGCTTCTGTCTTTCCGATGGAAAGAGCGAAGATGGAAAAATGTGATAATATTTTCGTTCGCTAAGGAAACGAATTGCGAGAAAATCTCTTATAATTGTGTTTCAACATAAAACAACTAAAAAAGTAGTCCGAATTAAAAAAAAAAAAAAACTCGCCAAAATCTGCCGTGTCGAGAGTTCAGCCAACCCTGTGCCGAATTGCGCGACTGTTTGGAGCTTAGATTTTCCATTGCAGAAGGTACACACAGACAGACGGATAGACAGAAATACAAACATATTTTGTATTATGCATGACAAGAGAGGACACATTTTGGAGGAAATGCCATTTCAGAATTTAATTTAGATTATTCTGGTTTAGTTTTGATTGAGTTCGCCAAAGTTGCCAGAAATTTAATGTAAAAATATCAAAGTTTTAATATTGTTCAGAAAGAACTACTAAAAAACTTATCGCATTTCTTTTTTTTATTCGTACTAAAATGTAATAATCAGGATCAGGTCAATGTACATATGCAAAATTTAAAAAAGGAATTATAAAGTTTTATATGCTCTATCATCGAACAATCTTATAAGTAGCGACAGCGGTGAGCAAGCAGAATGCGCCATTTTTATCCTACCTAGTTCAGCATTGTAGTACATTTAATCGCGCCACATATCCAAATCGAAAAATTATCGGTTAAGATTTAGATAAGTTATCCTGTTATCCCTTGATAGGGCCCCGCGTTTATCAAATCTTGAGATACATTTTTATTTATATTTAACAAGTAATGAATGTTTGGTGCAAAATTATTCTCGTGTTTATCATACAACGTGTTTATTATTAAATAGTCATAAATAACGCAATATGTATAATTGTTATAATAACAATAAAATGCTCTTAATTTTCAATGAAACTTTTAAAGAAATATTTTTTTCCTGGGTGCCGCAGTTATCCTAGCTCAGCGCATTTATCCTACCCCTATGATATCATACCCCGCAGTTATACTACCCCTATTATATCATATCCTTATGATTCTTGGCCCCTTAAGCGTTGCTGAACTACGCTTAATACTAGTTACGCCACTGAAAAGATGCGACACATTTCAACTCTTTCAGCAAAATTCATTACGCGAAAAATATTTCGCGAGTGGTATTAAACCAATAATTCCTCTTTAATCTCTCTGGAAGATCGTCGCTTTGTAAAATGAACAGCAGCATCAGTTGTTTCCGCTTGTTAGGGGAAGTGTCTAAGGTAAATTGATTTCAAGTGGGCAACAAAGTTCGGGTACAAATATTAGAGACAACAAGTAGAGAGAGAAAACTTTGCTGAAACGTAGTTTCGAAATTTAATTTGCATTGTTCGAATTTAGTCGTGGACAAGTGAATTAAAGCATTAAAGAACTGTTGTTTGTGTCTCTACTATTCTTTTTCATACGTTTATATACTTTATTATTTAGGTAAAATTGTGTCATAGTCAACATAAGAATGAACATGGAAATATTCATCTTGTTACGAGATTTCGAACATAAATATTTTTTTAATGATTTTCGTGAAATTTTTTTTTTAATTTTTTTATTTTCCTTATATACATAATGTATAAGAAAAGTATTGTGACGGGATCGAAAATTCGAATTCGAGTTTTCGACGAGAGAGCACGTTTCAAGTATCCCTGATCACGAATCAAACATTTTTGAGGTGATGTCTGTGTGTGTGTGTGTGTGTGAAAGTATGTGTGTGTGTGTGTGTGTGTGTGTGTGTGTGTGAAAGTATGTGTGTGCGTGTGTGTAGGTGTGTGTGTGTGTGTGTGTGTGTGTGTGTAGGTGTGTGTGTGTGTGTGTGTGTGTGTGTGTGTGTGTGTGTGTGGAGACGATATCTTACGAACGAATGGAGCGATTCGAATGAAATTTGGTACAAAAATCACAATCCGTGAATACTGGAAGTCTATTGTTTTTAGACGCAATCGAATGTTCAGAACCCCCCTAAATTTTCACGTGAAATTTTGAAAAAAACATCAAAAAATCAAAACCTTTAATAAAATTACGAAAATAGACATTTCTTATGTAATTTGTCTTTAGAAAACGATTGACATAAACTTTAGAACGCTAGCATGAACCGTTCTCGAGATATTGCACATTTTTGAAATAAATTTAACAAAAAATCTCATAAATTAAAAAAAATATATTAACTGTTGAGAAATATATTCACTTTTCATATGTAATATCATGCGATAAATTTGGTGACATCATTCTCGAGGATCTAGCTCGTTCCATTCATGAGAAAAGATACTTTGAGTAATATTTTTGTATTTGAACGCCAATAGTTATTTATCTGCTATAAGAATAACTTATTTCTCCGTCCATAACGCTTGGGGAGATTTTGGTAACGAATTTGGTGGAATGTCGCCAACTTGGCGACTTTTTAAATGTTGCCAAATTAACGAAAATCTCGTCAAATGGATAAAAACGACGCTAAATCAATAAAAATGACGACTAATTGACGAAAATTCAATATCTTGGAAAGAATATATGTATCTAGTATAAGAATAACCTATTTTTTTGCTGTAAAATTAGTAAATTCTTTGCATTATATAAAGATCACTCACCTTCACTCTTACACTCGAGCAATGCCTGCGCTGGTGTTGTTGTTGAAACCCAGACCGTCCGACCTACCAGAAAGGTGTAAGGTAACTGTTTAAACGGTCGGGAAGTGCCACCCAATTTAGACCGGAATCCAGTGGGGGAGGCATCCACAGAGACCGTACCCTCCTCCCCCTACCACCAACCTCTCGGAAGGACTTTCGGACCCACATGTTTAACGTGATCGTACTCCGCATGAACACGGCGGCTGTTTTGGCAGTGACTGGAATCGAACCCGGGCCTACCGAGTGCAACTCCAGCGAGCTAACCAATGGGCTACCGCGCCCCTGCCCGCGCTGGTGTACAGATGTGTTTCAGTGACGCCCCAGCTCATACCTCGTGGACTTTTCGTGCTTTTGCTTGGGCGTGTTATACCAAATTACGGTAGAGCACGTCGGGCTAAGCATTTACTATGGTGGAGAATTATGGACCTACGATTACTAATTAGTGAACCTACGGGAATTCGACTTACGCCGTGCGGAGAAAGCGCGTGTTAAGGCAATTCAGGAAGCAGAGCGACAGCTTGTCTTGGAATTAGAGGAAGCTGAGAGACAGCCTGTATTGGAGAAGGAGAGAAACCTTTTCAAGAAGCACAGGATAGAAAAGGAAAGAAAGATCGCAGCTGACCAAAAGATCATGCGCTTGAGAAAGCTCCAGAAGGAGGAAGAAGAACGAACTGTCGTCGAGGATATGGACAACGACCAAGTGAGGTGGGACTCGGAGGACTCCTATGTCTATGTTCTCAACCAAATCATCCAGACAGACAAATTGACGATCAAACCGATAGTGATGAACTACCTACAGAAGTTAGACATGCTGATCCTGCATTTTACAAAGGAAGTGGAATCCTGCGATCCTGAAAAGAAGCCCAAGATCAAAAGTTACTCTCAGGTATGCATTCTGACGGTCTTTCTATTATTGAGAACCCCAGTGTTACGCTTGAGACCCTGAATTTCCAAAGCAACATTTTGAATTTACTTGCTTCCCGCAGCAGTAGCGAACAGTGTAAGCAGCCGATCGAGGATTTTTTTTTGAAACCCCTAAACCCAGGACCCCTGAGAATGAGGAGTTCAAAAAATCGATGAAAAAACAGAAAATTTCTAGCAAGCCGGCTAAAGAAGCTTCCCCGGTTGAGACCCCAGTTCAAAACTCCTTCTCCCCTTTACTACAGGAAATTGTTGAAATGGAAGAAGGTGTGACGAACGACGAGGCCCCTCCCCCGCCCAAGGACAAGGCCAGCCCTTTTACTTAGAGCAGACTAACTGGCGTCATTTCCGAACTAAATGCAATTGTTTCGAGCCCCCTAGAAGAAAAACTGATAGGGAATCTCATCAAAATTACTCCTGCTAACGAGGACGATTACAGGAAGGTGCAATCATATCTTGCGGCGAAGAAAACCAAATTTTGTTCCATCAATTTGAGGAAAGACAGGCCCAAGAAAATTGTCTTTAAGGGACTTCCCTTAGACACCGAGATAGAAGAGCTAAAAACCGCGATCACCGGACTTGGTTTTAAACCTATGAGGATCTCGCAACTGAGGAACCGCCGGATTCGTGAACCCCTGCCCATATTCCTCGTCTGCCTTGAGCCGGCGGAGAAGTGGACGGAGATTTACGCGACCGGTTCGAATACTCAATATGCAGATCAAGGTACAGGCGTTTAGACCAAAAGGGTTTAAACAATGCTATAATTGTCACCTGTTCAACCATTCGAGCGAGCTATGCGGACTCCCCCCTAAATGCCTAAAATGTGGAGAAGACCAACCCACCAGGGAATGTGAAAAACCGCGAGATGTGCCAGCTAAATGCTACAATTGTGGAGGGGATTATCCTTTCAACTTTAAGAAGTGCCTTAAAAACCCGTGGCAGAAAGTCAAAGAGAGAGAAAATAAAAATATCGAGAGGAGTTATGTCCCAAAACTTAAACCACCGCCACCCGTGGACGAGGAGAACTTCCCTCCCTCCCGAGCTGCTCAAAGACCATCACAGCCGCAGAGATGACCGAAAGCGCTGAGATGGGAATCAGAAATCCTGAAGAGCACGTAGTCGCCTCCAAAACAAACAACGCTGCTGCCGGTAGCCCTCAACCCCCCTAATGGTTTTCTTGAGTTTCTCAAGTTTTTTAGAGAGCTTGAAGAACATTTTAAAATAGCTAACATCATCGTCTGTCTAAAAGACGCTATGCAGATCCTAAAATCTGAGGATTACCCCATGACCAAAACTTTCAAACTCGTGGAAATGCTCGCCGCCAATGGCAAGCGAGCAAATCCATGGATTTGAAAGTAACCCCCCCCCTCTTTTTTACGCACGTTTTACTAGGTAAAACACTTAATTGCAGACTTCTAATTTTAAATCTTTTTTACTTGGTTGCTATGCTAACGTTAATTGTTTTTAATTTTTTATATGCTCTCATGAAGAGTATTTCTTCCTGCACTCGGGGTTACTCAAATAATGTCAAAGCCTCAGATAGTTATTCAAGGACTTGCATATCATAGATGATAGGTGCTCGGCACCTGGTGCTCTTTCCAACTTCGAAACAACGTCATTGCATTATATAAGGAAAATCATGTGCTGTCCACATCAGATTTTTTTATTTGGTAGGAACTCAGTAACGACGATGAATTGAATGCATCTGGTTCGCTTTTATTTCACAGTATTAATATAGACTATATTAATACTGTGAAATAAAATACGAAACAATTTAATTAATTTGCTTAATTCAGATTAATACTGCTAAACAATTTATTATTTTGAAATTAGTTGTCGGCTTTGTTGATAATATTCATTACTTATTATAAACATTGCATATTTAATTAAAGACACCGATTTTCTGCTGCTGCATAGAGAACACCATGATTAGTCACGCACCGCTTTAAGATAATTTCATTACTGGGAAGGTCAAGAAAATTAAACGTTATTTAATTTTACATATTTATTATTTGCACTTAATTTTTACAACTTACTATAAATATAGTTAAGTAACCCGACCCTTAGGGGATTTAGATACTGGGCGCTAATCTCTAAGTTTGCAGAATTTAAACTTTCAATTCCATTTCCGTGGCTCAACAGAGAGCGTCGGCTGGCCTGTTTAAAGATCGGTAGTTTGGATGAAATTGCAAATTAAACAAAATGCATATATTTTTTCATTGTAAGGTATGCCCTTCAATAATATGTAAGCAAGGAGTAAATTTGGCGTTTTTAGGACTTTATGTGGTGTACAAGCAATTTGGGCTATTTCATTGAAAATACAAATAACAATTTAATTTTTTAAATTACTATTTGCATTACTAATTATTAATTGCATTGAAAAGGCATAGATGGCTGTGAAGAACATTTTATTATGTAAATGGTATGTTTTGTAGCTATGGTTGAAGGTAAGCTATTGTATAAAACGTTAATAAGAGTTAGTTTAGGAGTTCCGCTATCATTTAGGAATTTTTCCCACAGGGTACCGCCATTGTCCTTAAATTGATGTAGTGATGCTCAAAAATTGCATCACCCACATATTTTTACTTTTCTTATATACATATAATGTACATAAGAAAAGTATTATGACGGTGTCGAACATTCAAATTCGAGTTTTCGAGGGGAGAGCACGTTTCAAGCATCTCTGAACACGATGCAGACGTTTTTGAAGTGATGTCTGTGTGTGTGTATGTGTCAGTGAGACTTTGGAGATGATAACTAACAAACGAATGGAGCGATTGGAATGAAATTTGGTACAGAAATTAAAATCCGTGAATACTGGAAGTCTATTGTTTAAAAATACAATGGGATGTTCAGAACCCCCTAAATTTTCGAGTAAAATTTTGAAAAAATCATCAAAAAATCAAAACCTATAATAAAGTTACGCAAATTATTAGTTATTTATTATGTAAATTTTCCTTAGAAAATGATTGACATAAATTTTGGAACGCTAGCATGAATCGTTCGTGAGATATTGTACATTTTTCAATTAAATTTATTAAAATATCTCATATAATAAAAAAAATATTAACTGTTGAGAAACATGTTCACTTTTCATATGTAATATCATGCGATAAATTGGGTGACATCATTTTCGTGGAGCTAGCTCATTCCATTCATGAGAAAAGATACTTTGAGTAATACTTTTGTATTTGAACGCCAATAGTTTGAACTGCTGTAAGAATAATGTATTTCTCCGTCCGTAACACTTGGCGAGATTTTGGCGACGGATTTGGCGGAATGTGGCGAACTTGGCGAATTTTTTAAATGTTGCCAAATTAACGAAAATCTCGCCAAATGGATAAAAATGACGCTAAATCAATGAAAACGATGACTAATTGACGAAAATTCAATATCTTGGAAAGAATATAAGTACCTACTATAAGAATATATATATTTTTTCTTTACTGTAAAAGTAGTAAATTCATTGCATTATATAACGAAGTCATGTGCTGCTCACATCAGAGATTGATGTCGATGGAGGAAAACGAAAGCAGAACATTTAAAATTTTTAATACTGATGAATATATTGGAGAGGAGGGTTTTCAGTAATGTCCAAAAATATTTACTTAGTAATGTCTGTGTGTGAAATATTCGGAAATAATGAGAAATATGTGACATTTTTATATTAATAAATATTTAATTATAAAGATATAATAAAGAGAACTATTTTACGACATATTGTATAAAGAGCTTTTCATAATTGAATAAACATATTATGGCTAGTGTCAATGGGACATGCTATTTCGATTCTAATAATACTTTAGGTTTGACTGTACGACCCTAGGAACAATGTCGAAATAATGAACGTTGTTCTATTTATCTATTTTTTTGACCGATTGTACTTTTGACTCTAATTCAGGGTCACACGACACCTATATTTTCCGCTACTGACGAAACAAACAGACAGACACACAGGCATCTTCCTTTATTATTTTAGGTAAGTATTATCGTTAGTGTCAATGGAAGAACTTGCATGCCATAAAGATTACTTATCATCATTTCTCAGTCGCTCATCATTTTCAGAAATGTAGCCAATCCTCTCGGAGGTGTTGCCTCCGGACGCGAATTAGCATCAATCTGAGTTTCGCCCAAACTTTGGTCCTCGGCTTTGAGAAAATTTATTCTATTCTAATGGAAGAGTTAAAATTCGTTAAAATAGATACTTTTATTAATGTGCAAATTCTATGATTAAAAGTGCAATTTACAGTAATTAATTAATTCTATGATTAATAGTAAGACATTTAGTGTGTCACAAACAAATTTCTAAAATATTTACATGAAAAAAGGTATTATATAGCAAAAAACAACGATGTCTACTGAAAAGAGATGCTATCTACGTTCCCCAACACAGACTCTGATCTGAAGAGCAAGCCACGAGTCCAAGCAGGTCCCTTGAAGTTTTCACGTACATATAGCTGCCTAGCAATTTAACTAGATTAGAAACAGTAGGGCAGCTTAACTTATCTGCAATTTATTTAGATATGCAAACAGCAAGAGGTCTGAATACTTTACCATTCGCCATTTAATTAGATCACAAAGAAGCAAGTCCACTAACAATTAGAAATCTAAACTATTAGATTTACAATATCAGCAAGGCTGGATCACTAGAACATCTCCCCACCTTAGCTACTTTACAATTTCGGGAAATTGCAAACTAGTAAGGCAGTTGATTCTCCTCGTAATGAGAACCGCTCCATTCATATTGAGTCACGATTGGGACTCCACAGTATCCATCTCCATCACGAAGACGTCCTTGCATTGGACCCTTTCTTCAACAGAATAGCTTATCTACAAACCACTCTTCTACACAGTAACTAATATATATATATATATATACATACATACATACATACATGCATACATTGTATATATATATATACATACATGCATACATGCATACATTGTGTATATATATATACATACATGCATACATGCATACATTGTGTATATATATATATGTATATATATATATATATATATATTTATATATATGTATATATATATATATATATATATTTATATATATATATATATATATATATATATTTATATATATATATATATATATATATATATATATATATATATATTTATATATATATATATATATATATATATATATATATATATATATTTATATATATATATATATATATATATATTTATATATATATATATATATATATATATATATATATATATATATATATATATATATATATATATATATATATATATATTTATATTGGCAGTTTCAATGAGGTCTATAGTTAAATACTATTGCTATTGTCAGAAACTGACTATTCTTTCGCCTTTAATTCGGATTATATGGTTGTCTTGAAAAGTGTGTATTTCCGAATTAACCATAATTTTTTATGTAGTTTCAACTGGTTGTCTCCATGTCTTGGTCTTTTGGCTTGAGCTAATTGTTGTCACCATTTCTCATTTTTGCCAGGTTTGCTCTTTCATATTTATGTATTTAATAAAAATTTTTGTATACAATTTCCCCCCTTATTCCCTCTTACCATTATAGCTATATGTTACCTACTATTTTTATCCTTAGTCTTGGTTTGTAGTTACTTATTTGTAACGAATATGCTAGAGACGAGTTTTTTTGTACTTACTGTAGTTTATGCATAGTTTTCGATGATTATCAATTTTGCATTTATCTCTACGCATATATATATATATATATATATATATATATATGAATGAAAGTAGAAAAGATCCTATTATCCTGATATTTCTCTGCGCATGAGCAACTTTACTTATATAAAGAGACGTTCCATCGGGTTGGACTAGCGGATGTTTCTTCTTCATGGATTCGTTTACTTCTTTGGTTCTGAGTCTGTTCTGGTGCTTTTATTTTCGCACATTTGGGAGGCTGACCATGGAATTATGTTGGTTCCGTGAGCGTTACCCGGGTTGTAAAAGCTGCTTTAAGCGGGAAAGGGGTGTCGAAATCCACCCCTACCATTCTTATGTAATTCATATGGTCACTCCCGTTCTTTTCTACTTTCATTCATGTATTCTACTAGGGAATTTGAGCAGCATTTGCGCCTCCTCCTTTGTAGTGAATAGTTCTTTAATTTCAGGCTTATTTGAGATATATCCTATTTTGTCTCACTTTATCGTAATAGTATATATATATATATATATATATATATATATATAATAATAATAATAATAGTTTAAAAGTCCAATGATAGAATAGAGAGAACTTGCAACTCAAAAATCCTAGCTTAATATAAAACCTACAAAATTAAAAGAAGTATTAAATAGCGAATCTTCAATCAAATGAAAAAAGATAGAAATTTCGAGTCACAAAGTTGAAGATAATCAACAAATATCAATGATATGGAATCGATAATAGACAAACAACAAATAAAAAAAATCCAAGTGTTAATGCTATACACGTGGACAAGGACTAGATTTAAGATACTAAGAAGAGAATTCATCAGCTAATCTAAACTTTTTAACTATACCATTTACTAAATAAGCTGGATATTTATAGAATTTGCTGGTAATTTTTAGATTATTTATATGCAAAGCATGAAATTTTTTATCTGATAATCTATAAATTCTAAAAAGCTGATTAAGTTTAATATTTCTAAACAATTGAATCGAGTTGCAGGAATTAAATGGTCATATTTTATTAATGTTAAAATTAAAATAGTCATTTTTATCATATAAATTTGTAACAATACCATTAGAAGGTTCAATAAAAAGATTTAAATCCAAAAAATTAATATTATTACTAATACTTGGTTCATTAGAAATTAATTCCAAATTGTCTGGATAGAAATCTATATCAATTTGCAGTATATACTAAGCAAATCAGATCATCTCTCTCTCTCTCTCTCTCTCTCTCTCTCAACATATCTGTAAATTTTATAATCTATTGAAGTAAAAGACTGTTCATAATGCTAAAGGTATAAATTAGCTAACATACTGCTATTGCAGTCACCCTATGGAACTCTTGAGACTTGTAAGTATAATTTATTTCCTTGAAAAACATAATTATTGAAAATAACAAAATAAAGAAGTTTAGGAAAATTGATAAAATTTGTTTGAGTTGATTGATTAGAGTTAAAATTACATAATATAGATCTGAGATCTTAATATTATTAAAAAGATCTTTAAAATCAAAAGTTTGAAATCCTATTAGTTTTCTCAGTGATGTTAATTTATTTTTTAATTCTTCACTATTATTTAGAATAAGGTAATTATTGCTAGACTGGCGCAAACTACCATTTATTAGATTTAAATAATTTAATAGTAATTTACTCGCAGTAGTAGAGTAAGTATTATGACCACTAGTAACTGTTCTAAATTTAATAGGATTTTTATGAAATTTAGAAATAAGCATTATATATGGAAATTTTAGAAATTTACATTTAATATTTAAATCATTATACGTATTGATAATTTTCAATTTGATACTATTAATGGAATATGAATCTAGTTTAAATAGACTATTATTCTTTAAATAATCTAACATAATTGCATATAGAATTTTTTACAGATAATAGCATAATTATTAGAAGCTTTATCAGTATAAGTAATAACAAAAAGATCTTTGTAAATCATTAATGGAGTGTTTTACATTATCAGTATTATATACAGATCTAGATAATTTAATACTACTACTAACATTTTTAATAAATTTTAATAAAGTAAATTTCTACATATTAAATGCCAGCCAACGGCCCTACCGTGCTGAAAACACCGGTTCTCGTTAGATCACCGAAGTCATGCAGCATCGGGCGCGGTTAGTTCTTGGGTGGGTGACCACCTGGGAACACCGCATGCTGTTGGCATATTTCGGGCGCGGTAGCCCGGTGGTTTGTGCGCTGGATTTTGTACGCTCCCACAACTGTCGCCGTGTTCATGCGGAGTACGATCACGTTAAACATGCGAGTCCGTAAGTCCTTCCGAGAGGTTGGTGGTAGGGGAAGCAGGGTACGGTCCCTGTGGATGCCTCCCCCACTGGGTTCCGGTACAAATTGGGTGGCCTTTCCCGGCCGTCCAAACAGTTACCTTACACCTTTCTGGTGGCCGTCCGTCCAAATGGATACTCAAGTCCTTGTTGACGAGCCGGACGGCCTGGGTTTTCAACACCTTTCTGGTGGGTCGGACTGTCTGTGTCTCAACAACAGTATATTAAATGCCTCTAAAGGCAGAGTACATTTAGAAACTATTTCATATAAATAAGCTAATTGAATAATTTAGTAGTAATTTACTCTTACTAGTACAGTACGTATTATGACCACTAGTAACTGTTCTAAATTTAATAGGATTTTTATGAAATTTAGGAATAAGCACTACACAAATTTAGGAATGAGCACTACACAAATTTAGGAATAAGCACTACACAAATTAAGAAATAAGCACTATCGATATCTCTTACTTCGAAGTGTTTACTAATGTCATCATCAAAATCGTTACTCTCGTAAAATTCCCAAGTTCTCGACAATAATTTGATTTTGATGCCAAATACAAAGTTCTTTATCCAATTATGCGGGATTGATTCACGAGTTTCATTTGCCTTATATATATATATATATATATATATATATATCTATATATATCTATATATATATGTATATATATCTATCTATATATATCTATATATATATGTATATATATCTATCTATATATATATATATATATATGTATATATATCTATATATATATATATATATATATATATATATATCTATATATATATATATATATATATATATATATATCTATATATATATATATATATATATATATATATCTATATATATATATATATATATATATATATATCTATATATATATATATATATATATATATATATATCTATATATATATATATATATATATATATATATCTATATATATATATATATATATATATATATATCTATATATATATATATATATATATATATATATATATATATATATATATATATATATATATATATATATATATATATACTGCAGAAAATATATGCACCCATAAGAAATAGAGATACAGCCGCGAAACTCGACATGTATGTATCGTTTTAGGAGACATGCAATTGATTAGAATTTGGGAGCAAAAATACGTTTTAAACCGATATTCGGTGCTGCATAAAGTCAATTAAGTGGCCTGTACATGTATAAGAATCAAGACTAGAACTAACATACCGCGAAACTCGCAATGTAGGGTCCCAGATCTGTACAGGAGTCCAACAGAAAATTGTGAAATAAATATTTAGGAATTATACTTGGTTGCGGTATTAGGCTAGTATTTTACTAGGGATATTTGAAGTTCTGCCACAGATAAGAATCCTGTTCTTTAATTAAGAGATAAAGTCAAAGCAATGGCTTTCATCACATTATGAGGAACTTCCCCAATGCCTTCTCAGATGAATAGTAAGTAATCAACTAATGAAACTCACGAGGACAACTTCCTCCTTCTTGTAAAATGAATTCCATCTTAATTTTGCAGCGATGCATGCTAGTGTCATTAATTTTAAACAAACCTACTCGTGCTGCAATCTCCCTTCCTTGCACTGGTGCGAGATTATTTGTTTATTAATGATGTACGAGGCAGAGATGTGCAATAACTGAGATGTTTAATTTCTGCAGAATACATTGCAGTTTGTAAACTTGCATACTTTGATTTTGCAAGAGAGTCATAAAATATAGATGTTGGATACATATAGAACGATGCGAGTTTATTTTTGACGGTTTGGGAGATTTTTGGTGTCAAAAATATATTATAGAAGTCGAAGCCTCTTTATAATTAATTTAAAACTAATTATTTTTTATAATAAAGGATTTCAATTGCGAAAAGTGAGAAATATTTTTAAACAATTCAATTCAGTTATAAATATTTGTATTCTTAAATATTTATAATTAAATAAAATATTTTTAAGCATTGAGAATTGTGAAATATAAATAGTTCAAGGGTGGGAGCGAAGTATGTAGAGTCTTCTTTGAGGATAAGAACTTACAATTCCGCTCGGTAGTTCAATGTAGAGCATCGGCTGATGAGTACAAAGATCCGCAGTGTTATTCCCGGTTATTGCATTAAGATGCCCGAACAAATCAACTCTGTAGGTTACTGCAAAGATGTTGGGGGTCTGAAAGTGACCCTAGTACGACTAGCACGAATGCAGTGGACTCTGAGATATTGAACTTCGATTTCAAATCGGGAGGACAATGACCACGGAGGAAACTAATCAGGAGGATAAATTTAGCATCAGGAGGCAACATGAGGTAAAAATAGCAGGAGATGGCTCGTCAAATTGTCGGTCGCACGCCAATTTAATATTAGAGGAGTATGCAGTAAGAGGAGGGAGGAGTATGCAGAGTCCACTTCGATATGAGCTTGCAATTGGTAGTGCCTCGGCTGGTTAGTATGAAGATCCGTGGCTCGAGTCCCTGTTAATGGAACAGTTTTCTTTACAAGTGACTATACTCTTTATTTTTGAATTTTTTACGATTTGCTATTGTCTGTGTGACTTTGCTACTGGCTACTGATTTGTTTCACTACAATTTCTCCTAAACTGAATCGATTATTTTAATTCAATTCGGATATATGGTGTAAATTGATGTTCTACAGGTCGAGTTCGGCGTTCCTTTCGGCATATTCGACGCTAACGTTTCTAAATTTTAGGCAGTTATTCAATACATTGTTTTACGGCAACGTCAGTGAAACGCAATAAAATTTTCTGCAATTTAGATATGTGGTTGGTACGCATTAATGATTTAATAGCCATGTTCGTGAACATAATTAAATAGTTATTGTGTATACTGCGCCCCCTTGACCATTGAATGGATTTTTCGAGTATAACGACTGTAAAACGATGTTTTCGAAATTTGGATTTGTAGAGAAAATAAACATTTTACAGGCAGAGTTCGCGTTGTTGGACAAAAATTGTTGGTGCTGCTTAGTGCTTAATTTACTTATCTCATATTTTGAAAATAACTGCTGTAAATATAACCAAATTTTCTGAAATGTGGATATGTAAATAAATGTTTTACATGCCGAATTCGTTGTTGAACGTGGTTGGATAAAATTACAAGTGCTACAACTCCTACACTGATACATTTTTACAACGATAACTCTTGTAAAATTTAACTGATATATTTTACATTTTGACATGTTATCCAAATTATATTAAATTAATAAAATGACACCATCACTTTGGAGGCGAGCCGCTCTACAGTTATAAATGTACTTGCAAATCGGGATAACGATATTTACGAAAATAATCAAGCGATTGTCATGAAATTTGCCATATTAATTTTTAAGCACTGGAACAAATATCGTTTTCATTTTCAAATTCTTCATAATCCTCTTGTTTGATATCAAAATCAGGAAAGCGTTAATTTATATTATTGTTTTCACACAATATAAAGTAGCGACAAAGTGGGGTTTAATGATAAAAGAATAAGATATTATTAAATTTATTAAATAGTATTTATTAGTTTGGTGCATTTACCATTAAATTTTCTATAATTAATCCCACGTTTTTTACAAAATGTGTTGCGAATTCAGAAATATATAAATAAATTTAATAATCCTCCTGCATTAATGGCCGATGTTAATATGCTGCAACCTAAAAATTGCTAAAAGGCAATAAGCAAAAGTTAATTTTAGAGACTCTTTAGAGTTTCTTTTTGTTTCATAAAATATATTATTAATTTTTCAGAAAACATTTTCAAAATTTATTACCACTGTTGAACTAGGTTATAACACCATCGGTTGCAGCGACAATTCGGCTGTTACGTCAAAATACGCGAGCCCCATAGGAATAACGCTATTTTTCATTGGTTATGAAACTTTTATTGCCATATTAAAATATTTATTTTCTTTTTGTATTAGTCTCTATTTTTTCCCCAAAACACTGACGTGCACCAAAATGCCAGTTACGATGTTTATAATATGCACCAACATTTTAAAATTTATTTATCGGTTATAGCGTTAATTGGTTATAGCGACAAAATTTTGACGGTTCCTTGAATGTCGTTATAGCCAAGATTGCCTGACAGAACAATTCAAAGCATCCGTTAAGATTAGTGGCTTGGGGAACCAACAAGGTGATGAAATGTTAATAGGAGTTACCAATGTATTTCATTAAATATTTAGACTGTAACGAGTTCTTCATATTTAATAAAAGTCATTGTACCGTATAGCGTCTGGCATTTTATCTAAACAGTTCGTGCAATCGATTTTTCTTATTGATTTGACCTAAATCAATTTGGCAATCTTATTTTTATGTCTTTTATCTCTATCTTATTCTGTACCTAGATATTATTATCTCTATTTTATCTATTCTTCTCTATCTTATGTCTTTAGAAAGAATACATCCTTATCCTTACGAATTTAAAAGCCTTCTGTTTCGACTTTTCTATCACAAGGCAGACACCACGAAGCTCCGTCTCCTCATTTCTAACCTAAGTATATTCTTCAACACTTATCACTGATGGTGGATTGGCTTGGCGATATTTTTTTCCTCATTTTCCCGCCAAATGGAAACATGTTATTGGGTTGCACGTTTGTACCACTTGATGTCTGCAGGCCATTGCTCATTTATTGCAATGTCGTATTTTTAAGTAAGGTATACACGTCTATTAATTATACACGCAGTTAAACTTTATTGTCCAGAATTCACATATGGCTCATATCTGTAGAACCGGGGTGGTCACTGGTTCTTTCCTTCCATTTCCTGAGCTCACAAATACTTCAATATTGTTCATAATTCATGAAAGAACCTAATTGAGCGGTTTTTGTTACCACATTGAAAGTACTGTGTTGAGCACATCAGATTTTTTTTTATCAAATAACATATATTTTCATAATCTCTCTGTTTCCAATAAAGGCCTACTCTGTTTAACAACTATTTTAGCTGGTGCGATAAATCAGTTTTAACTCCTTCAAACTAGTCATTACTTAAAAGATATTTGGCACACATTAAACCAACAATTCTTTCATCCTTTTCAAAGACTGTCCTTTATAAAATGGGCAGAAGCAATTGTTTCAGTTTAAGTGTCCAAGGTTAATCGATTTCGAATCAAAGTTCTAATATGATAAATATTATATTGAACTAGAGGGGAGCACCATTTTCAGAAACGCCCCTTTAGAATCTACAGTAAATTCTTCTGATTCATCGTTGAATAAGTTCGTCAATATTTTTAAATATTTGTTTTAATAAAATTTCTGAAGATTATGGCTCTTCTCGACTTTATACTCAAATTTCAGTCAGTTTCGATCACTTATTATAATACACTTACACCTCGCTATACTGCTGAGATACCATTCTGGAAAGTTGGCTGTAAAGCGAAATGTTGTATAAACGAATCATTTGGAACATAACACAAGCAAAAACGAACTCTTCTTCTCATGAGAACGTTTGCATCGGGGAGGTAAAAGTAAGGAGTTAAAAGTCCATACTGAGAAAATGACAATATCATTTGAAACATTAATTCAGGTAGCGCTTTGATAAGATAAGCGTCTCTGCATTGTATGTATTTCTGTAGTGTAAGGATAGAATATTTATTCAAACTATCAATTTTGTAGAAATAAATTAATAGCGCAAGCAAATTAGAACTGAAATAATAACGAATATTCCTACGTATTTAAAATCATTTTACCTTTCAATTTATTTTTATCTCTCTATATTCTAAACTCTGTCCTACTACTGGGAAGAAATACTGATTAATTATACTGATAAATACGGAATCTTTATTTAAAAATAATCAAAAATACATATACTCAATATGAGAGAGGTAAAGGAAAAAAATAATTTCATGGAACTTCTTGGATTTAAAACAAAGTCCTAGAGGCCAAAATTAGTTTAGCGATAAAGATTCATACCCAGTTATGCGTTCCGGCTAAACAATTTCCTAAACACATCCCCAGGTACTTTGAGATAGCTTAAACACATCAAGATTGCCCACGAATTTTTAGAGGATGCCTGGCGTAATGTTCATCGGTAAACACGGAAAAACTACTGGTGGAAACAAGCTGAGTTTTTTGAAGAAATTTAACAATCCTTTATTTTGTGCATGAAGTTAGTTAAAGGATCCTGTGTATGAAGTTAGTTAAATGTGGAATAGGCTAAGAGAAAAAGTATTTCAACAGAAGATTTCACTTTTTGCCATTATGCTGCAAGCGATGATTATGTAAACAGAAGTGCAAGAGCTCGATAATGACATTATTGCCACAGTTGCTGCTGATAAGATGTCTGATGAATCCGATTCAGAAGAAATCGAAATTTATTTAAAAATAGTTTAACATGAAAAACTGCTGCTGAAAACTTGTGTAACTATTTCGAAGGCTGTAACTGCAGTGACAATATTGAAGTAATAGTAAAAGTGCTGCGGAAATGTGTCATAAATTCAAATGGTCAAGAAAATGTATAGATGTTTTTCAATGTAAATAATAGATCAATACATTTCACCCCTACTATAATTATTTTCAGTTTCGGATTATGCTCGCAGATTGGTCAATCTTATTGTTTATATTTCATACCTAAATGCTTTACTGGTTACTGCGAATATCGGCTATAGCGAATATTTTTAGTGTTCCTTGCGACTTTGCTATATGGGTTTTCTACTGTACTCGCTGAGCAGTGACTGCACGACTCTTATCTTAGCAAATAATGCCGAGAAACGATAAACTGCACGACTCTTGTAAATATTCAAACGATGTGTCTGGGTAGTCGAATTTCGCTAGAAGAAACTGCATGTCGACCTCAATATTTTATGGAAATCGGAGTGAACTATAATTGGAAGTAATAAAGCTTCAAAATGATATAATTTTTGAAATTCAAAGCTTGTATTTGGAAATACTCCAAAGATATCCAGTCCTGATTAATGCGGCACAAAAACTATAGTCTTGATTTGGCTCCGAGTATTTGTCGGAGTACGCATTTTCGATATGAATATTTTAAAACCAGAAAAAATAAATTCTTTAAGTAATGAATATCTTGAGGTTTTTTTACATTTATTTCTTTCATCGTATAATCCCAACTTTGAAAATAATGCCCAAATCTGGGCAATACTAACGATCTCATTAATGTTATTTCATCTTATGTTAACATTTATTACGTTCCTATTTTTGTTTCGTTATGATATGATTATGTTATAAATTGTGTAATGTTTGTTTTCTCAGAAATGGTTAATAAATATTTTATATATATATATATATATATATATATATATATATGTGTGTGTGTGTGTGTGTAAACATTATGTATCTCATTTTCACTTTTGCCGTATATATTTTGATTGCAATGACTCTATAGAGAAAAGATATAGATTGCATATACAAAAAGTTTGGATAATCCTGATTTAGACGGATGATAGACACACACATTCGCTAGCCTCATGCTTAAAAGCATGTATTCATGTTCTTGGATAGTGCTCAATTAGTTTAAGTTGATTGAAAGATGAAATGTAAATTTTAAATCTGATTGCACTATACCGGTTAACCTATACATACACTACATATATTATAGGCTAAAGAAAAGTCTGATGTGAGCGGCACATGATTTTCCATACAGACTCAAATTCATTTACTGCTTTTCGCAATTTATTAAATTGAGTTTACGTTAATTGCACAAAATAAAACGGATAATTATTTGAAATTGCACTGAATTTTCAGTTTTACTCAATTTACTGATTTTAGTGGTGGCGTTGCAAAAATGTAAAAAACTAAAATATCTCAAGAGCTATTGGTACAGGAATGATGCAGTTAGTTGTATTGTTTTTTTTGTCGACAAAAATAACGTATAAATAAGCATTTTAGTGATTACATTTGGGCATAGGCAGTCTTTTGCTTTAGATTTTGTTCACGTTTGCTTGACATTTCCCCCCAAAAGACAACTTTTTCTTTGAATCGTACCTAAATCTAATCAACACAAGGGTAACAACCCGCAGTGGACTTGAAATTTGGTTAATTCGTTTTTGAGCTTGAGTGAATACGTACATTGCACACACGCCCACGCAGACATACAGATATAGACTCGCACACGGACAGACACACAGACAGGCACACGGATAGACACGCATACAGACATCATGCTAAAAATAGTTTTTTCGTACTCTAGAGTGCTTGAAACGTGCAGATCAGACGAAAAATCGAGTTGCGATTTTCGACACGATTGCAATACTTGTCTTATGCACCGCCATGTATTGTAGGGAAAGTAAAAATTAATAAATATTATGAAGCTTGTCCGCAAAATATCACTAAATACATACAGTTAAAAATCCCTTATTGAGATTTCAATAGTTATTAATTAAAAAATTGAAATGTTTATTTGCGTGTTTTACTCTGGAAAGTATGTGTTATTTTATTTGAAAGTGGGCATTAATATGAGATGAATAGTCTTTTGAATCGTCTTCCCATGCAAAAACTTGTTTTTATTGAATGTTTGCTAATTAATTATTTTATACGGTTCCCAGTAGTTTTGGTTCGGATAATCTGTGAAAGGTGCTAATTAGTTAATTGCAAAGATGCATGTTTGCTATAAAAATGCAAAAACTCAGATATAGATGGAGCGTTAAAATAAACTAAAAACGTCAAATGGCATATTTCTAATATTCTATGGTTTTATAGAGTTTTTATTTATCATATTTTCGAAAACAAACAATACTCCTAATAATGATGTAACATGGAATGATATATCATACACTATTAAAGGTGGTATTTTAAAATTTTGATTAGTAAATAAATTCACTTTGTATTGTATAAATCATCACATAAGTACATCGAGCAAAATGGCATTAAAAATACAATTACTTTTTCTGAAATGTTCTTAAAATATTTCTTTTGTTTAATCTATAACTTGACTAAAGAGTTGTTTTTAAAATAATGCAGTCACTTGCTATCACACGAAATACCGATGGATTGTTCTATTTTTTCAGAAGATGGTAAAATTAGTATACTGTATATTGCACAAATTATCCACCTACCATCAGTTATCTTTTAATGTACCATCAGTGGTATGCATACTACGAGTTGAGAGTCACTGATATAGATAATTTCCTTTTAATAACCACCATATCTCTGTAGGCATTATAGTAGCCGTTTAAAATATTTTTCATTGTCTTCGTAAAGTTGTTGAAATAGGCGATTTTATAAGTGTATTTAATTTGATGAAGTTTAGAGTTTTTATTAGAAAAGCAAGGATATCATGCAACATCCTGCCAATCGTTCTATAACTGAATTCTGGAGGTTATTTACGAAGTATATACTAAAATCTTCAGGGATAGCATTCCTAAAATGAGCAATAAATCCTGTGTACTTACCAAGGTTTTTTAATATAAGGTTGGACTGTCAGTTCGGCAACGAATCAAGAAGTTGTTAGATTAACGTCAGTAGGATAACACTGGCGTCAGTAGGAATGGCGCCACTGGACCGTGGCGTCATTCGTGACGTCACGGTCCAGGGAGGGGCTTTGAAAGAAGTTTCCAAAATACAGAAAGTGTTCGCATTATTAGTGTTAAAATTGTTTCTTATTTTTGAAGTGGCAATATCCAGACGTAAAGAACTTGCACAGAAATTTTGAATTGTGCTATGCCCACAGGACCAAGTGACATCCAAAGAGATTTAGTGATGTCGGTCGGGTAAGATAAGAATCGCAGTTAACAAGTTCTGTGTCTCTGGAGAGTCCGATAATAAAATGCGTCCGTTTTCTACCCTACTGATATCATATGCGTACAGGTAAAACAAAAAGTCAATTAAGCCCCGAACGAGATCCTCCCCTTGTATTTGCTTACCATTTCACTATCACTTGCTTACAACAGTACTATCACTTGCTTACAACAACACTACCACTTGCTTACAACACTACCACTTGCTTACAACAACACTACTATTTGCTTACAACAGCACTATCACTAGCGAAAACAATTATATTTTCAGTGAAATATAGTTTTCCTTAAAGTAACTCTTGACATCTCACCTTGATTCACTTTTGACATCTCATCTTGGTATCCCTTTGGTATCATCCCTTTGGTATCTGTGTATATACATCATTATTGGTATATACATCATCCCTTTGGTATCTGTATTGAGTTTTCGGCAAAATGCAGAACTTGCCATAATTTTTGCAAAATTGCTGTACATAGGAAGATTTATTGATGTCATTGCAGATATCGAACAATTCCGTGCTTAAGAGAGCTAAACAGTTGGTAACTGGTCTACGACTGCTAGTATCTGCAATGGGAACGCAATCCAAGAACACGGGTGATGTCTACTAGAATGAACATCATCATGTGGTCATTCACAATAGCGTTTAGTAATATTCAGGTGTATATAAATATTGGAGCATTTATTGCGGTATATGGTGAAATACTCATAAAATGCGATCTTAACTTGACTTCCAAAAGCAACCTAAACGAAAGATGAACTGCCTATATTTACTTTAACCTTTTGCTTACGGGTGGGACAGCGTCAATCCCACCCGTAAGCAAAAGGTTAAAAATATTTAAAAAAATATTTGCTCTTTTTTATCTAACAGCGAACAAGATGAATACAGTTTTTTGAACGCGTAAAGCAGTCCCGCTTTCTTTAGCTCGTTTATTCATGAAACTGATTTATTAGTTTTTTTTAGTCGAGTTTATGGTTCGGAGCATCAGTAAAATTGTCTTATTAGCTAATTGCAGAGTAGCGTGTTTGCAGCGTAAAAAATATTTGAGGTGTAGGTGTAATGTAAAAATGGAAATAAAGTTCTGCAACAATGGATTTTCTTTTTCACTTTTCTATAGTTTCACAGATATTTATATTATTACTTTCCTTATAATATATAGTATATATATAGGTAAAATAATATGGTGGGAGTCAAAATTTTGCATCTCGGATTTTAACCTATTGACAGCCGTTGGCAAAAAAGTTGACCACCATAAAAATATGTTTTTCGCTAACTAACTAGTAGTAGAAGTAAAACTATCGCAAAAAATGTTAAAAAATTAAACTGGATATTAATGGTTCTTTACACGTTTTGAACATACCTGAATAAAAATTAACAATTTTTGTATGATGTCTCTATGTATTTCTTATCTGTGTCTATGGAGTCGAAAACTCTAGTATAAATTGAATAATTTAAATCAATAAATTCCGGAGGCATATTGATTTTCTAATTTATGGATCAATAAAGTCAGAGACTTATGTATGGAAATAAATTCTGTTTGTCATACATTTTTTTTAAAGTTCTGTGTCTATGGAGTCGAAAACTCTAGTATAAATTGAATGAAATAAATGATTTTTGAAACTCTAATTTAAATCAACAAATTCCGGAGCCATATTGGTTTTCTGATTTACGGATCAATAAAGTCAGAGACTTATGTATGGAAAGAAATTCTGTTTGTCATACATTTTCCTTTAAAGTTTGAGAAATGCCATAGAAAAGTAATTAAATGTTACAAAAATAGATATTTAATATGAAATTAAAAAAACAAAGATTATCATTTATAAAACGCTAGAATGTATAAATACGCGAGTTAATTCATGTTTGAGTTTTAAGGTTTAGAAGTTCATTAAAATAAAATTTACTAACTATTATCTAACGAGGAAATGTTTTGTAAATAATGTGAAATCAAAATGAATACCCGTCTTTTTCATGAGTAAGTCGAACCATTCTTGAGCTATTATATTCTTTTAAATAGAGCTCTATCTACTTGTAAAACATCGTATTGTATGTGCTTTTGTAATGTTTCTAAAACGAAATTAAAAACTGTAACTTATTCATAACTTTCAGAATAATAATAATAATCATAGAATTATAAAACTAGTTAATAAAATTGTCATTAGGTAGCGTACTCAGCGTTGCAAAACGTATTAAAATACGTGGCTACCACTAACTATGTTGAATTCACGTGGCAGTAAAAAAAATACTTGTCGTTGCAAAGCACCAGCAAAATATAGTCGAATATAAAAAACTCAGAAGAACATTGGTAGAACTTCACAAAATGATGCAATATATAATATTGTACAGTCAGTCAAAAAAGTTTTCGAACACTGTTAGACACGCCTCTGTGATCGAATAGATAAATCAAAAGTATCATTAGACTCGCAATAATGTTTACTATAGATACATTATAGTATATCTATTGACAATAATGTTTACTGTAAATACATTATATATAACCAGTAAGTCACTTCCAATTAGTACAATTAGTTGCTATATATATATATATATATATATATATATATATATATATATATATATATATATATATATGATTTATGTAGTATATATAGTATAACAGTGATTTTGAGAAAAAGGGATAAATGAACATTTAAATAACGTTTTTCTTAAATAAACAACATATTAAATTAAAAATATTAAAATCAAACGGATACATCTGGATTATCTCTCTCAATAAAAATAAAAAGTAATTCCCAACATCGTAATTGCCTTTGCAGTACAAATCGGAGCCTTAATTTCATCCTTCCTAACATTCCGTCCTTTTCTATTCAGAGATTGCATACCCGAGGCTTTTGACATATATAACTGTACCATCCTACCATCTTAATTTTCGACTATCTACATTCATTTTTTCGGCGAAGAATTTGTGTTACAACATTGAAAGCAAGGCAATGGCTCACCTAGTCTGACTATCGTAACTTCGATATTGTTGGAAATTATAACGCCTTCTTCAAAATGCCGTATTTGAATATATTTCCGAAGATTGTTCTGAGGATTTTCTAATCGGAATTATACAAGTTTTCATTATTTTATTGTTAGGATTCAATACGTAATCAAAAATAAAAATAAAATCAGGTTGTTCTTCGTTTAAAGCTGACTAGTGTTGTATGATCAAATTAAAATAAAATGTGTTTACAGAACGAAGCACCATTAGGCATTTTAGACTAGTGTCATTTTTCTGGAGAAGGTGCTATACCATATCGGTGCTGAAAAGCGCGAATTCGACGTAATCCCCCATTACTAGTCGTAAAGGAGCATGATTCCAATGCAACTAGTATCTTCAAATGCTAACGAAAAGGCATTGAAAAGAAATGTTGAATGTTCAAGTTATCATTTTAACCTTATACTTTACGCTTCACCTTTCAATTTATCCCTTGCAATTTTACCCTGCTCGTGAAAGATTTCCCAGGAGATGAATTTTGTATTTCCTCACGGAAGTTAAAGATGTTAAAGTACGTTGCTGTGGGGATTTATTGAAGCAGAATCTGAATTATATTTGGCGGCGTTTCATGTTTTGAGAAAATACATAAATAAATTAAATCTGATGTGGGCAACTGTGTGGCGACTTTCCTTAATTTTTATATTCTAGTTGTAAATATTTATTGAATTGAGATAGATATATTCGTTTTCTCGGGATAAATTATAGAAATAGATGAAAAGATAGAATTGCAGCATAAATAACATGTAAAATATTTTTCATCAATTTCTCATATGTATAATTAAGTTATTAATTATTTAGAATATTCGAGTTGCTAGTATTGCATTTTGTTCTGTTATTGCCCTTTGGATTCTCTCTCTCTCTCTCTCTGTATATATATATATATATATATATATATATATATAAATTAGTAAATCCAATGTTAGAATGTAAGTAGTAACTCATAATACACTATTCCAAAATATTCTACAAAATACAAAGAAATAAAAGAAATTAAGACATAAAGAGGAAATAATAAAGCGTAATGCAGGTCATAAAGACAAAGACCATCAACAAATTTCAAAGATGAGGAATGAAAATAGGAAAAATAAAAAAATCAAGCAAAAAAGTTTGCACATGGAAGAGCTTTAGGCTTAAGATAAGTTCATATATATATATATATATATATATATATATATATATATATATATATATATATATATATATATATATATATATATATATATATATATATACACGAGGGTCACACTGAAATTTTTGAGACAAGGGCAGACGATATGCATTAGAAAAAAATATTGGTTGTATTTTTAAATTTGAACACTTTTATGTCCGCAGATGATTATTTGTCGCAACAATTACAATTTAGCTATCGTAGAATAAATTTTGAAAGGAAAGAAAATGGAGTTGACGCGAGAGCATTATCGAGCTATGCTTTTCTATGATTTTAAAGTGGGGCTAAATCAAGAAGAATGTCTTCAACGTTTACAACTAGCATATAGAAATGATGCTCCATCTCGAAGCATTGTATTCAGATGGTTTACAGAGTTTAGAAGAGGTCGAAATTCTCTCCTGGATGAAAAACACACAGGAAGACCTTTTTCGTCTGTAGTCCCAGAAAATGTGTCGGCCATTCGAAAAATGTCCATCGATGATAATCGCTGTACTTACCAAATGATACAGAAGGAACTTGACATTGGATCCGTAGCTATACATAAAATTATTCATGAAGAACTGCATATGAAAAATTAGTTAATCAACAGAACATCAAAAAGGGGAGAGTGTCAGAATCAGTAAAGAAATCTTAAAATTACTTAATGATGGTGGACATTGCATTATTTCTAAAATCATAACTGGTGATGAAAAGTACATACCTTTTCTGACGTTCCAACACGTCAAGAAAGTAAAGTATGGGTCTTTGAAGATGACACCAAACCAACAATAGTGAAGAGACAATGAGCAATGAAAAAAGTAATGTATGCAGTGTTCTTCAGAAGTACAGGGCTGGTCAAAACCATAAAGCTAGAGGTACCGAAGACAATTACAGCTAACTGGTACACCACTAAGTGTCATCCAGAAATTCTTCAGGAAGTGAATGTTTGGGGAATCATGCTTCACCATAACAATACATTTTCTCATTAAGCAAGAATGATAGTCGAATATCTTGAACAAAAAAACATCAAAGTGATAGAACATCCACCCTATTCTCCTTCCGGCCACACATTTTGCTACCATAAACCCTAGGGTTGGTCGTGTGGTCTGGGTCTTCAACCCTATTCTCCTGATCTTACTATGTGTGACATTTGGCTATTTTTTAATCTAAAAAAAAATTACGTGGGTGTAGTTTTCATTTCGAAGATGAGATTGATGAGGCTATAAATTCATATTGGTCATTGATACCATGAAAGAAATGGATGGTTGAAGTATTTAATCTTTGGAAAATTCGTCTGCAAAAGTGCATTGATGTTGGAGAGGAGTACTTTGAACACTCCTAAGAGTTGGTAAGTTTAACTTGTACCACTTAATCATATCTCAAAAATGTCAGTGTGACCCTCTTATATATATATATATATATATATATATATATATATATATATATATATATATATTGGCTGAAATAGTCCATGGAAGAGACATTTCCCATTACCAAATTTACTTTATGACACTCGAAAGTCATGATTAGTTACATAAGGCTGGGCGCTTGATCGTCGACCTGCTCTTCAGCACATCTCATTGCAGTCTGCGTAGTCTTCTTCAAGTACAAATTATATTTACATCGGAGGGGGAGGGATATGAGGCATGGGGCACATATCCCTTCGCGTTTTAGGCTTTAAAAATGTGATTGGGAAGCAGTTTTATATGAGAAAGTTTACGTAGAGGTTAAGATTAGTGGCCATGTATGGTATGGTCGAGGAAAAGTGGACGTGCTAGCAGACTTTGTTAATATTAGTGGAGTGCGATAAAATTTAATATAGTTGCAATATGTGCTGGACATGAAATACGAATTTAGAAAAATAATTATGAAAGAAAAGGATTCGTTATTGGAAAAGGCTTAAAATTTCTGTATCTCTCCCTCTCTCTCTCTCTCTCTCTCTATATATATATTTATTAGAAAAATGTAAAAATAAAAAGAATAATCAATTCAAGTAATCGTGAAATATTAACTATTGACATCCCCATAGAAGCAAAACCACGGCCATAATGCCAATAGTAGAAAAGAATAGCACCGACCCAAATTCGGAGTTTAAGCAAAATTAAATTAATCTTCAGGTCTGAGTATTTAATTCTAATCAGCCCAAACAAATGTCTGTTTCAGAGTGGCCAATAGTACATTACTATAAACACCGAACCTCAGACTACAGGAACCAAAAGATGAAAAATTGAAGATAAGAAAACTTAGGAAATCTATTATTACTACGAGACAGGAACCCTTCTTCTTTCACCACGTGTAATTTATATATATATATATATATATATATATATATATATATATATATATATATATATATATATATGTATATATTTGATTATCAACTGTATTAGATTGAGTGAAAAATCACAGCACACACAACATAGCTTCCCCAAATATATTAAGAATTCAAAGCAGAATATGTAAAATCACAAGTGAAAATATTTAAAAAATACAAGAAAAACATTGAAAAAATAGTTATTTGGTTTGCATGTAAATATCTTCTTTTCAGGATTCGGAGCAATTCCCATACAACTGTAGTACTTTCTGAACTTCAACTTTATACATACATATAATGAAGCAAGAAGTCCGTATTAAGCACTGGAGAATATGTTAGTTTTAGAAGAGATTGGTGTTTATGGTAAATAGTAAACCTTACGACTATACTAGACAGAACAATCTATTGACAGGAAGTGAAATACATCACGTAACATTGCACACAAACACACAAAACAAACGAGCGGCAAAATAAACACAGAACACAAACAACACTAGACCGTTGCCATTCTGACAACACAAGAAAGGGTATTGTCATTACAAACATAACTAATGTTGCAATATGGACTTAGGCACAACTAATAGTATATATATTTCTTACACTTCCCCTTGAATAAGCCCATTTTGTACAGTTCCGTTTATTTTGAAATGTCCCATTTTATTTAGGTGATTGCTCATTTTTTTACTTCCTAGTGTCTTCAACATATCTGCGAGATTGTTTACTGTAGGGGTATATTCAAAAATCAGCTCATTTGCTTCAACTTTCTCTCAAAGGAAAAAATGCCGAAGATCTATGTGCTTATTCCTCTCCGATGTCACACGATTATTCGCTAAGGAGATAGCACCTTGATTGTCCACGCGTATAGTTTGTGGCAATGACATGAACTCACCAGCTCCAATTTCATATAGGAAATTTCGCAATCAAAGAACTTCTTACACAGGGTAGCATATCGCTGTATATTCTGCTTCTACTGTGGAGAGCGCATTTGATAGTTACTTCTTGCTACGCCAAGAGATTGTTGTATCCGCTAACTGAATCGCATGACCCTGAAAGGATCGTCTATCACTTCTGTCTGTGGCCCAGCCAGCATCACAATACACGGTCACACTTCCTCCTGTTTTTCTGAATATTAGGCTGTAGTCTGCTTCACATATCGTAATATATGCTTGACACCGGTCCAATGTTCTTTACTTGGCCTATTATTGAACTGGTTCATGTACGTCGTAGAAAAGTTTAAGTCTGGCTTCGTGCCACCAGATAAATACGGAATTCATCCAATAGCTTGTCGATATCTGCGTGAGTCATCTTCGTGCGTTCATTACTTCGTTATCTGCTGATCGGCTGAATTTTATTCCAGAGTCCAAAGGTATATGACCATTTGTTTTTCACTATATAGATGCTCCCTTACAATCGGTCATAGCGTAGGTCGTCAACATTTCAATTGTGTATGCTGATTGGTTTAGGGTGAGTGTCCCATCGTCATGATATTCAGCTTTCATAGATAATATGTGGTTAACTTTTCTTATATCTTTTACTTCGAAGACTCCATTTATCGTAGATTTGAATGATTGGATGGTTACATCATCATTTGAAAGAATGAAATTTGAAGGAAAGATCGTCAACGTAAACTCCAATAATTAGGTCATGTTTGGTGAAATAAACACATGGGTCTGCTTTTGATCTTATTAGTCCGAAGTCCAATTGATTTCAGGAATTCGTCCAAACGAACATTCCACTCTCTTCCTGATTGATGTAGACCATACAGACTCTTCTTTAGCAAGCATGTATATCCATTTTCATCTGCATTTGTGCACATCGTAGGTAGTTCCATGTATATGGTCTTTTTTAATACTTCATTCAGGTAAGCTGCTATGATATGCAGCTGAGGAACTTTCCAGCCACGCTCCACTGCTAGTGCAAGCAAAGTCCTAATAGATTTTATCTTCACAACTGTTGAAAAGGTCTCATTGAAATCAATTTTTCTACTTGTGTGAAACCATAGGCAACTAGCCTGGCTTTGTACCTGTCTAATTTGCCACTTTTGTCAAACTTCTTTTTAAAAGACCATTTACTTTACACTATTTTACTTCCTTCAGGTCGTGGTACTATTTCCCATATATACTTTCGTCTTAAGTTTTCTAACTTTCTTGAATAGCCATTTCCTATTCATTTGCTTGAGACGATAGAGCTTCTTCTATCGTTATTGTGTCTTTTACAGAATCTCGCCATTTGACAGCATTGCATATGCGACATGTCACTTGTTTTGGTTTCTTTGTCGCCAACCGTTCTGAATGTTTTGATGTTGATGTACCACCTAATGTCGTATTGTTAGAGGATGGACCACCTAATGTCATTGTATTATTAGAGGATGGATCACCTAATGTCATTGTATTGTAAGAGGATGGAACACTAACAGTGGTGTTTGCAAGAGTTGATGTTGCTTCTTGTATACTTATTGAGTCCAAGTTTACATGAAACATTTCATTTCCACTCCTTATCATGTCGTCAGTGGAGTTATATCAATCTCCCCCTCACCATCAGCTTCAAGACTCCAACTCTGTGTATCATTACTTTCTTCGTTCTCAATGTGGATTATAGTAGTATCTTCGATATTGTGACTTTCTACGTCTTGAACAGATTTCGGTTTTTTCTTGCAGGGAAATACATTTTCTTCAAAAATTACATTCCGGCTGACAAAGAAAGTGTTACGCTTCATGCCCCACAATTTATAGCCTTTAACTCCATCTAGATAGTCCACAAATATGCACTCTATAGATTTGGGATCTAATTTACTGTGTCTGTATCTGCGATTCCCCACACTCCATGCTTTGCAACCGTACACTTTTAGATGATCAAGCGAGGCTTCTTTTCCAAATTGGAGGGGCACTTGTTCCTAATGTAGCTTACTGTACATACTATATCAACCCATAGAGTTCTTTTAAGTCCTAATTTGATTAGCAGATACCTAGTCATATCCAACAATGTCTCATTCATCCTTTCGATAACGTCGTTTTGCTATGGCGTATAGGGAACTGTGTGTTGTCTTCGTTTTCCATGCCTAAGTAGATAGTCATTAAACTCTTTGCTATCATACTCACTGTCGTTGTCGCTTCACAGCGTTCCTATCTTGCGCTTATAGAGGTTTTCAACCATCGCCTATATTCATCAAATTTACTAAGGACATCGCTTGGATATACCACTGTATATCGAGAGTAGTCATCAATTAAAGTAACGAAGTACTTTGATCCACCCGATGATGTTGGTTCTATTTTTCCAACTACATAAGAGTGCACTAATTCCAATACTTCTTTTGCTCTAGTAGCTACTAATTCTGGGAAACTTCTTTTCTTCATTTTTCCTATCATACAGATAAAACACGTTTCTTGGGGAACTTCAGTCGATGTACAATGCTGTGCTCCACTTAATTGTTTATGGCATTATAATGGAGGTGTCCAAGTCGGTGATGCAGCAAGGATTTATCAATGACTTTTGCAAACTTTGCCACTTTATGGTGTCCTGCAACTGCATAAAGTTTGCCTCTGCGTTTAGTCATCAGCAAAATCTGTCCATTTTTCTTGCTAACTCTGGCTTCATTATTTACAAATTGTATTTTAAGTCCAAGCTCTTCAATTCTATCAACTGATAATAGGTTTCCGTCTAATCCAGGTACATATAAAACATTGTCCATGTATGCATGTAATTCACCATTTGCTTCATACCTCTCAATGTCAACATGCCCCACATCTTCAACTCGAAATTTATCTTTGTTGCTAACTTTAACGCTTGAATCCATTTTTCTGAAATTTGAAAATTTTTCTTGGTATGATATCATGTGGTATATGGCACCATTATCCAGATACCAAACTAATGGATTTTCTACTGCTCCATCCTTTGCGGATAACGCTGAATGCACAACTTTCTTTACTTCCATGTTTTCCATTTTGCTCATTTACATCATGGCTGTTTACTGTACAGTAGTAGCCGTCAGGGCAGTTTCTTGCAATATGGTTCATTTTATTGCAACAAAAACATTTTACACGTCTTACTTCTCTGTTATAGTCTCGTTGGGATAAACATTTATGCCACAGAGTAGTTTTTATTTTTAACTTGATTTGAATGCTTATGTTTAGCTGCACTCCTTTCTTGTATAAACATAGTCTTGCAATCTGTTTCTTCAGCAGTTTCTTTTTCTTCATCTCGGCGATTTATTCCTTTCTCTTCTATTAAAAGTCTGGCCTTCACCTTTTTAGTCGTTAGACTTTCTTCATCTTGTTCAAGATTGAGAATTAGGGCTTTATACGTCTTCGGAATACCCAATAACATCACCAATGCAACTTCTTTATCATTAAAAGAATAACCACAGCTGGCTAATTTTCGATGAATATCCATTAAACGTCCAAGATAATCTTTCATCTCTTCATTGTTTTTCATTTTTATGTTGAAGAAATCCCGCATTAATTCTAGAATATACAACAAACCGCATTTGGAATGAATTTCTTTAAGCGGATTCCATGCTTCTCTCGCGGTAGTGCACATCTCAATATCATCTAAATATGTATCATCAACATCAAGAAACAGAAAAGTTGATGCTCGATTATTCATTTTTTTTGTCAGTCGTCATTTCGGATCCAAATAGAGTATCAATGGCTTTCCAACATCCCTTCTAAACGAAGATTCCTCTGGCACGAATAGCCGAAGAATGATAATTATCACTCGATAATTTAGGGATTCTGAATTATTTGACATTCATGGCAGCCATTCTTCTTTATTTTAAAGTTTTGATTATAATCGGTAATATTTAATATCTTTTAAGTGCGTCCACTTATGCAATTTACCATAGAACAAAAAAATTATCAGCCTTTGCGGAAACGAAAGTACGCCTTCTTACCGTTTCGCAGAAGAACAAACTGGACATACATAATCTACGTTAACTGGACATCCTAACGTTAACTGTTAATTTTAGCATTTATGTTAAATAGTAAACATTACGACTATATTAGACAGAACTATCTATTGACACGAAAAGAAATACATCACATAACACCGCGCACAAACACACAAAACAAACGTGCGGCTACATACACATCGAACATAAACAGCACCAGACTGTTGCCATTCTGACAACATAAGAAAGGGTGTTGCCATTACAAACATAAATAATGCTGAAAAAAGGGCTTAGGCACAACTAATGGCATATTTCTTACAAAATAGGAATGGAAAGCTAGAGAAAGAAATTAAACAAAAGAAGTAACATCTTACCCGTTGGAAGATAGAATAACACCATGATAAAAAAATATCTGAGAAGTTTTGAAAGCAAAGTAAAAATTGCAGTAGCATCATCTGTAGCTAGAATATCCACCTTAAGATTAAATACGTTTTTAACCAACAAGAAAATACAAAATGTTTTAGCTTATTAAAATTTCATATTGAAAAGTATTTTGTTTTAATACGTCTGAACATATTTAGAAAATGCTATTTAAAAATTATTAACCTTTAAAATGTAGAGAGACACGGATTAATGTCAGAAAGAAATTCCAAGTCATTAGAATTTAGTATGGTTAGAACATTTATTTAAAATGAATGGCAGCTCCATCTATCGTGTGAAATTCAACTTGAATGCCTAGGAAAGGTTAATATTGTAAGTATGTTTTGACAATGTTAGAGATTTGTAATTTTCATAAAAGAATGCCCCAGTAATAAGTACAATTGCATATCTCTTTAGTTAAACGACAAATCGACATTTTAATTTAAATGTTCTTGTTTTTGAAGTAGTAATATAATTTTGTTTAATTTGAAGCGTCCTCTAGTAGAAAATTTGGCAAGTTAGCATTCCAATCATGGAAACTATGAGAAATACAGAATTTTTTTTTTAATTAAGAAGTTGCGTATCATTATTGAATTAGTAAGAAATGGCATTTAGCAGAAACAAATGGCGCACACAGAAAGCTGTAAGCACTACTGGGATTATCGTATTCAATTGATATCTGTGACGTGCAAAAGCACTCTTGCAGATATGCACGAAAATTTGCAACCGATCATCTGCATCAGATGTGTGCACTTTGATGAGCTTCGTGTCAGGAAAAGATCATGACAGGCTATACGAGTAAAGATTATTGCAAGATGATGCTACTACTATATGGCGAATTTAGACAAAACGCTGCGCAAACTGTACGGTAATATGCCTTTTCGATTTCCTACTGCTCTACGTTCACACGCAATGCTGGTGAAAATGGAAAAATAGGTTCTTTTCAGCATGCAAACATGTATTGTGGCGGACAATTTTCATATTGAATATAATTTACGTTAAACTGTACGTTATGTAAATAGAGCTTTCGTAATAAATAAAGTAACGTATCTTACTGATTTGGTGATCCATTATAATTTCCAAATGATATTTTTCTGTTTTACTCATACTTTCCGAGCTAGAAGTGTTAACTTTCGAATTTTGCCGTCAGGGCCGCGGTAGTCAAACTCATCAGGCATCGCATGGTCACTTTCTATAAACCGATATCTAATTTTCAAATGTTTGGCTACTATTGTCCCAAACTTATTTCGCCAATATGCAACTCCATCGATCACCCTAACTTTATATCGATCAGCCAACTTCACCTATCACCTTTCTTTCAAAATTTTTAAATTACTTAACTGCTGTGTAGCAACATTTCATACCAGAATCCATTTCTAAGAAAAAGTCCATGAAATATGTATCGTTGGGGTTTAAATTATCGCAAATATATACATGTTACCTAGTCATTTTACAGGGCTTGAAAAAACCCAAGTTTGACAACCCCTCGGAGGGTAACTTGCGCCTCTGACGTCAGGGACATAAAAATTGCATCACGGTTAATTTTATTACCATGATTGAAATTGTTAAAGTTCGGGATCATTCAGCCATAACCTCTTTTATTCCTAAATATATCAAATGTTGTCCTACGCTGCCATGTTAAAAAGTATAAAATTTCGAATAAATTTTGAAGTTTTTTCTCGAATTTCAAAATAAAATCCATCTAGATCTATATTTCCTATTAACAAAGACGGATATAAAATTTCGTGAAAATCCATTAACATTTGCGACAGCTGTGATGTACACAAAAATCGATCGCAGACAGACATCCGTCTAAAAATAGTAAAATCATATTCAGGAGCTCCTAAAACATATATTGCATCAAAATCTCGGAATGGAAAATTTTTGTAAAACCACATCTTTTCTCTACTATATTCTATTATATGTGGATGTTGAAATAATCTCCCTTTTCCTGTACTTTTAGAAAGAAAACTGAGACGATAGAATAGAGCTCTCTAATCCAATATTCAAACTTCAATCTGATATGAAATATCTTCTTAATGAATATTTTCTCTTCGCCGGGCGAAAATTTCACAAGAAAAATCTCCCCTCCCTCCCAGTCTCTCATGTTTGATAGGTTATAAATAAAACATGAATTGAGATGCAATTTCTACAATATTCATCTTACGTTTTGCTGAAACTTGCATAGAGATACTTCGACATTATTAAAATAACATTTTTTATCGAACACATTTCGAAAATAGAACATATTTGAGACGCATCGAATTTTTGAAGCGACATACATAGGGGAATTATTGAAAATACGAACTTTGTTACATCGAATAAAATTTCTCTCATCATAAAGTTCATACATGCAATATGCATATTCGGATATATATTTTGTTTCAAGTTATCCTTTTGCAAAACAAAATTCGGGAATATAAAACATAAAGAGAAATATTTTTTGTTTTTCGTATCTGCTGTTGCAGTGTTGATATAAACAACTGTAGGATAGGACTTGAACGAATAAGAATATTCTTGCCAATACATTTTCGGACTGGAACAATACGTCGAGAAACAGTCCTTTGTAGAAAGACTTTCAAGTCTGGCCGGTTTTTAACTTATATACGGGTATATAGCATATATTTTCCCTATATACGAGTCCTTATCCCTGTATAAGAGTACATAGCATGTATTTTTCCTACATATTTATTTTTCCTACATATACATAGTATAACATATAGGGAAAGTATTGTAAAGGGGTCGAAAATGCGAATTCGACTTTTCGACGGGAGAACATGTTTCAAACTTTTTTCAATTCGAATCGAACGGTTTTGAGGAAATGTTTGTTTGTGCGCGCGCACGCGAGCGTGTGTGTGTGTGTATGTCCGTGAGGGTATGTATGTCCCCATGAGTGTATGTGTGTGCCCCTGTGAGTGTATGTGTGTCCGTGAGGGTATGTGTGTCCCCATGAGGGTATATGTGTGTCCCTGTGAGTGTATGTGTGTCCGTGAGTGTATGTGTGTCCCCATGAGTGTATGTGTGTGTCCCTGTGAGTGTATGTATGTCCCTGTGAGTTTGTGTGTTGTCCCCGTGAGTGTATGCTTGTCCCTGCGAGTAAGTATGTGTCCCTGTGAGTGTGTGTGTGTGTCCCCGTGAGTGTGTGTGTGTGTTCGTGAATGTGTGTGTTCGTGAGTGTGTGTGTGTTCGTGTGTGTGTGTCCGTCCGTGAGTGTGTGTGTGTCCGACCGTGAGTGTGTGTATGTTTATTTTCATTCAAGTACATTTATCATTTGTCCGTGAGTGTGTGTGTGTGTGTGCCCGTCCGTGAATGTGTGTGTGTGTATGTCCGGGAGTCTGTGGAAGTTATATCGTACGAACGAATGGAGCGATTTGAACGAAATTTGGTACAAAAATTGCAATCGGTACATACTCGAAGTCTTTTGATTTTAACCGCAATAGAATGTTCCGAAGACCCTTAAATTTTTTAATAAAATTTGAAAAAATCATTAGAAAATCACAAGTTTCAATAATGGTACGTAAATAATCATTTCTTATGTAATTTCTCATTAGAAACGAATAACATGAACTTATGAACGCTAGTATGAACGGTTCTCGATATATTATACATTTTTCAAATAAATTTATAAAAAAATACACATAATTAAAAAGTATTAACTATTGTTAAGTATGCTCGCTTTTCATATGTAATGTTATTCGATAAATGTGTTACTAGCATTCTCGTGGATCTAGTTCGTTCCATTCACTAGAGAAGATACTTTGAGTAATAGTTTTGCAATTTTTCAACTAGCAATTTGCCATCAGTCATTTATATATACATGAAATGTTCTTTTCTCCGTTTGACTGCAACGTTTGACGATAAATTTGGTGATCTTGGCGACTCATTCATCTACCTAACGCCAGATTAACGGAAATATATATCTTCCAGATTAACGGAAATATTGTCAAAATTGTAAAAATGACGTTAAGTTATCGAAAATGACTCCAAATTGTTGAATTAATTATTAAAATATTTTAACTTATGGACTATATGGCTTTTTGGGATGCTATCAATATTGATAATTGTCAGTTTAGAGTTTGAAATATAAGTTAATTGGGCATTTCTTAATAGTTTTACATGTTGTCATCCAGAAAAGCACCACAATGTCGCCAAACATTGTACAGTGGATCTTATACATCATCTTTTCAGTGCGTAGCAAGTAAATTCATTGAGTTATGTAGGGAAAGTTATGTGCTGCCCATATCAGATTGTTTTCGTAGAAATATTGTGTTTCGGTAAATATACCATTTTTTATCAGGAACCAACGTTAAAATTTTAAATTTCGAAAATAAAATAATATTTTATGTCACAACTAAAACAACCTCAAATAAAAATTAATAGTTTTGGTCAAATTAGTAGTACCTGTTTCGAAAAAAAAAACCTTCTTTGCCGGGGCACACAAGAAGCCCAATCTTCACTCTTGAGAGCTAGATCGGCGCGACTCATGTAAGAACGGTAAACGTGATTGAAGCAAAGGGAAGGGGTTGCCAACGGGGTTTAAAGAAATACGAGAAATATGTAGAACATAAAATGGCTTTGGAACAAATACTTAAAAAAAATTTACAAAAAGACTCAAAATTACCGGAGTAAAAAGTAAGCTATCGAAATCGAAACATTAAGCCAGAGATTGCCAAGCAGAAGAGAAGAAAATACATTTATCATTAATACAAGAGTTTGACTGATAAATAATCTAGAAATTTAAAAAATATATATCCTTAGCTTTAAAAACCATGACTAAAAATGAAAATTATGATTAGCGTCATAAGAATGTTCGTCGTACTTTCTTTCTTCCGACCCAGAACGTCCGACCCAGAACGTTCTAAAAGCGTAAGGTATCTATTTGGACAGTCGCAACAGTATCACCCAATTTAGACGGGAACCCAGTGGGGGCGGCATCCATAGGGACCGTACCGTTCTTTTTCTGCCACGAACCTTTCAGAAAGACTTTCGGATCCACAGTTTTAATATTCTTATACTCAGCGTAAACACGAAAATAAATAGTTTGGGTTCATAAGACTTTGTCATTACCATCATGTTTTGCCACTACCTTATTAACTTCAAAATAGCGCAATAAAAATAATTTTATAGCATTTCTCGTTCTTTAATAGCCGATGTTTATGTAAAAGTTCAAATCTTACAAAATCATTCCCACTGAAATCTGTTTTGCCGCATTATAAAAATTTAAGTACGGACCCTCGTATTAACTCATTTTGTCTTTATACGCCAAAATGCTGACATCAACTGACTATATAACTGAGTGGATGGTTACACTTTACCTATATCCCTGTAGTTTGTTGCAGGTTTAGTAGAAACACATGGTGTTTAATCATACACTCGCAAAATCAAACACATTTTTATGTTTTAGAAGAACTATATTTTCGTCAATATTTGGAATTTGAAGATAATAATGCGGTATATATGGCATTAAAATAATCTTGAAAATAACAATATAATATATTATACTGTATTAAAATAATATTGAAAATAACAGTGTAATCTCTGTCTAATCTATGAAAGATGGAGCGAACAAAATTTATTGTATATAATGCGTCCTCTCTCATATTAATACTCATATGCAATATTTTAGTAAATAAATATTGCGACAAAAATATTTCCTCTATCTTATTTCTGAAGTAATAAAAAGGGTATGCTTTAAGATCTAATTTTTAGAACATTTCATTCTCAGTGCATATAATTATTTTGTTTTATTGAAAGAATAAATTTGTCTCGAATTTGATTAAATTAGAATATCTTTGTGAAACAAAGTCTACAATTTTTGAGCTACAAGGTAAATAAAATAAATTTAAAACAACTTTGTAAGGGTGATTAAACTTTTTAACTTAATTTCGCATTCCAAGTTGCGATATTTGAACTTTGAAGTTCATATACTTGAACTTTTGAAAAATAACAACGTGCTTCAGATTTCTGTTATTATATAACAAAAAAGATCAATCATGCATAAGCATTGATTATGAAACACTTTCCAACTGAAATGCAATTTCATTTAAAAATCTCTAAAATGTAATACATTCAGTGGTGATATCTTTACATTATCACAGTACTATAGTAATTTATTATACTTAAATATATAAAACTTCATCGAAATATAAATCGTCTAATTCTCTATGCAAAATCAATGAATATTTCATTCATATAACATGTATTCCAGACTCCAGAGCTAAATAATTCTGCATGAAAAAAATTCAGCAATTTCTTATATAACTCACCTTACAATCGCTTGAGATATTTGCATTCTGCATAATTTAAAATTAGGTTTCGTTGTAGAAATAATAAAAGTTTAGAGATCATTTAAAATCACAACTATTGTAATTGCGTAGGCACGAAATTTAGATACACAGATAAACAGATAACATATGTGTGTGTGTGTGTATGTATTCAAAGTATTGGGATCGTGCCGAAGCTTGGAACTCGAATTTTCGAAGGATCTACACGTTTTGGGACTTCTAGAACACGAAAAACTATTTTTAGGGAGACGTCTGTGTGTGTAAGGGTTGTTGAGACCCAGACCGTCCGACCTACCAGAAAGGTGTAAGGTAGCTGTTTGGACGGCCGGATGTGTGTAAGGGTGTATCTGTGTGTGTTTCTGTGTGTCTGTGAGGATATTGTATCCACTCTAATGAAAAACTAATGGACCGAATTTCATAAAATTTGGTAGGTAAGTTTATTATGGGAAACCCCGATTTTCATTAGATTTTAGTAAGATTGTGTAATAAAAGAATCTGACTTCTTTGCGAAATGGCTGGTAAAAATTGCCTTTATCCACTCTAGCTAAAAACTAATGGAGCAAATTTAACAAAATTTGGTATATAAATCACTTGTAGGTTATTCTGGTACGATTGGGGATAAAGAAACGGGCTGTTTTTGCGAAATGGCCTTGCAAAAATCGTTATATCTAAAAATAAAAGACTACGTGTGCTCAATTATATCAATTAAATGCTTATTTTATACGTGATTTTTGACAATAAAAAGAATAAGACAAACCCCATTACTCTAGGACTAGCCTTTCTAGAGATATTTTAGTTGCTTGCGTTTTCACTACGCAACCTTTGATAAGTCCATCTATCAAATGAGAACCAAATTTAAGTTTAACGTGCAAATTCAGTGTCATTTAAAATACTTATGGGTATTATTTTGTGCAGAAAAACTCAAATTATTATTGAAGAAATAAAGAGAACGTAAATATGAGTCTGCAGGGAAAGTCATGTGCTGCCCACATCAGAAATTTTAACAATCTTACAACAATGATTCATAGAAGTGAACGGGGATTATTTGCAGGCCATTTCGAAAAAATGTAGGATTTATATTTGAGGATCCACCAAATTTTTGTAGAATAAAATGTTCTACAAATTTAAGATGTGTACCAAATTTCAGCTTTCTAGGAAGTAGGAAAGTGCATTAAAAATGCCACCAAATAAGTATAAAATGACAGACAGACAGATGACCGTTAATCATGAAGAGTTATATAAAATTAAAAAAAATTTGAAAAATTGTTATCTACCATATTTATTTTAAAATGTGAAGCCTCTCTTATATATAAAATAATTAAATCCTTGGTAAAGTATTTATTATAAAATATATCTCTTTTTTCTTTCTGGAGGATATCAAATAAGTATAAAATGACAGACAGACAGATGACCGTTAATCATGAAGAGTTATATAAAATTTTAAAAAAATTGAAAAATTGTTATCTACCATATTTATTTTAAAATGTGAAACACCTCTTATATATAAAATAATTAAATGGTTGGAAAGATATGTATTATGAAATATATCTCTTTTTTTCTTTTTGGAGGGTATAGCAAGAGTCAGAATTTAATTGAATTTGTTTTTCTCCCTATATTAAATAATTTTTATTTAAAAAATCTGATGTGGGCAGCACATGACTTTCCTTATATAATGCAATGAATTTATTACTTCTACAGTTAAAAAAAATGTTATTCTTATAGTAGATACTTATATTCTTTCCAAGATATTGAATTTTCTTCAATTAGTCGTCATTTTCATTGATTTAGAGTCATTTTTATCCATTTGACGAGATTTTCGTTAATTTGGCAACTTTTAAAAATGTCATCAGGTTTGCGACATTTCGCTAAATTCGTCGCCAAAATCTCGCTACGCGTTATGGACGGATAAATAAGTTATTCTTACAGACGGTAAATGACTATTGGCGTTCAAATACAAAAGTATTACCCAAAGTATCTTTTCTCATGAATGGAACGAGCTAGATCCACGAGAATGATGTCACCCAATTTATCGTGTGATATTACATATGAAAAGTGAACATGTGTCTTAACCGTTAACATATATTTTTTTTAATTTATGGGATATTTCGATAAATTTATTTGAAAAATGTGCAATATCTCAAGAACGGTTCATGGTAGCTTTCTGAAGTTTATGTCAATCGTTTTCTAAGGAAAAATTACATAAGAAATGTCTATTTGCTCAACTTTATTAAAGGTTTCTGAACATTCGATTGTGTTTTAAGACAATAGGCTTCCAGTATTCACGGATTGTGATATTTGTACCGAATTTCATTCGAATCGCTGCATTCGTTCGTGAGATAACATCTCCACAGACTCACTGACACACACACACACATACTTTGACACATACACACATACACACACACACACACAGACATAATTAAAAAAATGTTCGATTCGTGATCAGGAATGCTTGAAACGTGCTCTCCCGTCGAAAACTCGAATTCGAATTTTCGGCTCCGTCACAATACTTTCCTTATACATTATGTATACAGGAACACCTGTATAAGGAAAGTAAAAGCTACCTAACATATTTTACTGAAATTTGTTTTATATATTTTATGGGCTAATTTAAATATTTCCTAAATCTTTTGAAGCAATTTGTGAATTTTAAATTCGCTTAAAAATGATTGAAAAATTGGTCCCATAGGGTTCAATGTATTTCACTTTTCAACCCTGGTTCAATCCAAAACAAATAGGGTGATATTATTCATTTATATTCCCATAAGTCCCACAGACCTTCAGAAAAACATACTAAAATTTCATTTTGATAAAGTCATTTTTACGGCAGTTATCATGCTAACGGACAGACAGACAGACAGAATGAACAAAGTCATAAACAATTTTCAACTACCTTGTAAAATGTTAAAAACATTAGCTGGAGTTTGGCTCAACACAAATTTTTTGTTCCACAATTCATCTTTACGTAGTTTGTGTTTTCCACAAATTTTACAAAAAGAATTTTGAACAAGAATGATCAATCATGCATAAAGCATTAATTAGGAAACACTTTCCAACAGAAATGCAATTTTATTTAGACATCTAAAATGCTAAACATTCAGCGGGGATATTTTTTTAATTATCACAGAACTACAATAATTTATTTTATTTGAAAACTTAAAACTTCATCGAAAAAAAATGAACTTTATTCAGATGACGTCATCGAAATATAAATTGTCTAGCTCTCTATGTAAAGCTAGTGAAAATTTCATTCACACACTTTTATTCCAGACTCCAGAGCTAAATAATTTTGCTTGAAAAAAATTCAGCAATTCTTATACAACTCATCTTACAATCGTTTGTTTACATTCTGCATTCATTAAAAGTTGGCTTCATTGTAGAAATAATCAAAATTAGATAATCATTTAAACTAAAATATATTGTAATTGCGTTGGCGCAGAATATAGATGCACAGAAAATGCTCAAAAATGAAGAGGTTTTAGCGCGGATTCAACACTAAATATATATTTAAAAGAACTTTAAAAGTCACGATTTTGACTCTGGGAAAAAAGATGGATGCCATATTTTATATTGAAGTGGCTCACGTGATCTCTTTATATTGTACACTGTAAAGAAAAGCACTGTTAATTTTACAGTGGAAAGTCCTGGTAATTTGGGCGTCAGGACTTTTTGCTGTAAGTTTTAGAGAACTACTGTAAAATTCCACTATACTTTTTGCTGTAATTTTTACAGTGTTTAATACTGTAAATTTTACAAAAAGTTGTAATTTTTATGGCAGTTTTTACTGTATTTTTTTACAATGCTTTAAACTGTATATTTTACGATACTTCTGTGAAATTTTACTGCACGTTTTGCTGTATTTTTACAGTGGATAATACTGTAAATTTTACAAAAAATTGTAATTTTTATGGCATTTTTTACAGCATTTTTTACAATGTTTTAAACTGTATATTTACGGTACTTCTGTAAAATTCTACTTCACTTTTTGCTGTATTTTTACAGAGTTTTATACCTTTAATTTTACAAAAATTTGTAAATTTTTACAGTGCTTTATACTGTATTTTCTACAGTATTTCTGTAAAAATCTACTGCACCTTTTGCTGTATTTATTACGTTACTTTATACTGTATATTTTACAGTACTCTTTTATTGCATATTCTACTGTATTTTTATAGTGTTTTGTACTGTAAATTTTATACTTTAAATGCTAGAAAAATGTCTAATTTTGAAAGAATATTTTTAAATAGCTGATAGTATGTTAACCAACGTTTTATTAATTATTTTAATAGAATTTTTTTACTGCAAATTTTACCAGTGCTGCAAACATTTTACAGTATTAACAACTTTTTAAATCGCGAATATTACAAAAATACTTTAGAACATGATTATTTATGACAAATTCTGCAGATTTTTTTAAACCATTTATATTCTTTTTTAAACCAATTTTGAACTATTAAATTAAAACTAGCCGAATACCCCTTAGAAATCAACGGTTTCGTAATAAGCAACCCCACGAATAATGTAAATTTTTGAATAATTCCAGTTTCACATTTAATCGACAAATCGAATATTTTGGTGTGCAGAAACTTTTAAAGAAGAAAATATTGGAAAACTTAAATTGCACACTTCTTCCTTTTGAACTATCTACGCATACACAAAATTAAAGTCTCTATCTCATCCCGAAACATGCTATTTTACCATTTCCCCATTCGACCGTCTTTCTGTGGAGCACAGTCATAAATGGCCATTTAGGACGAACTCTATTCGCCTTGGGTTTTTTATCAGATGATTGGCCCATATACCAAATATCAAGCCTCTATCACATTTAAAAGGCAGCGTGCATAACTTATTTAAAAAAATCGAACATTTTGGTGTGTAGCACCCCCTAAAGTAGAGAATATTGGAAAACTGAAATTGTATACTTTCTTTCTTCCAAATTATCTACCCGTATACCGAATTTGAAATCTCTATCTCATCCTGAAGCATGTTTTTTATAATTTCATATTTGGAACGTTTTCATCTTAATCGAACATTTCTGAGAAACTATATTCGTCTTGGGTGTTTTCATTAAATAATTAGCCCATATACCAAATTTCAAGCCTCTATCAAAATTCAAAGGACGAATTTCTTCTTCGAAAAATCGAACATTTGGATTTGCGGCACCCCCTAAATTATAAAATATTGGAAAACTAAAATCACACGCACTTTTACTTTCGAACTATCTACCCGTACACCAAATTTAAAGTCTCTATCTTATCCCGAAGCATAGTTTTTCGTCATTCCACCTTTCGAACGTTTTTCTCTGGAGCAGCCTCTTAAATATGCATTTTTCAAAAACTTCATTTTTTTTGGGGGTTTTCTCTCAAATGATTCGTCCATGTACCAAATATTAAATTTCTATCACGTTCTAAAAGGGGTGTTTCTAGTTCATTCCGAAAAGCGAACATTTTTGTGTGCGACACCTCCTAAAGCAGAAAATATTGGAAAACTGAAATTGTACACTTTCTTCCTTCCAAACTATCTACCCGTACATCAAATTTCAAATCTCTATCTCATCCCGAAGTATGTTTTCTTATCCAATTTCGAACGTTTTCCTCTGGAGTACCCTCTTAAACGAACATTTTTGGAAAAACTATATTCATCTTGAATGTTTTCATCAAATGATTATAATTTCAAGCCTCTATCAAATTTTAAAGGAGCCGTTTCTCATTTATTGGGTAAATCGAACATTTTGATGCGCGGCACCCCCTTAAGTAGAAAATATTGGAAATCTGAAATTGCACATTTTCTTCCATTTGAACGATTTATCCATACACCAAATTTGAAGTCTGTATCTTATGGCAAAGCATGCTTTCCTATCATTTCACTTTTTGAAAGTTTTGGTGTGGAGCACCCCCTCTAGAGAACGTTTTCGAAAAATTCGATTTTTCCAGGGGGTTTTATCGGACGATCGACCCGTGTACCAAATTGCAAATCTCTATCTATTCGGGAAGTGCCTAAAAAGCGTGACAGACAGATAGACGGACAGACAGATAGACAGACTGACACTTGGCAATTAGTATATACTAGCCGGATACCGGTTGAAAATCAACAGTCTCGCCATAAGCAACCCCTGAATATTGTCATTTTTTTAATAATTCGCGTTTCGCATTTATTCGGCATATCAAATATTTTAGTGTGCGGAACTCTCTAAGGAAGAAAATATTGTAAATTTTAAATTGCGCATGTCTTCCTTTCGAACTATCTACCAGTCCAGCAAATTAAAGTCTCTATCTCATCCCGATGCATACTATTTTATCATCTCCCCTTTCGAATATTTTTCTGTGGAGCACACCCATAAATGAACATTTTTGAAAAACTCTGTTCGCCTTGGGTTTATTATCAGATAATTGGTCCATATACCAAATGTCAAGCCTCTGTAACATTTAAAAGAAAGCGTGTTTCATTTATTCCGAAAATCGAACACATTGGTGCTCGGCACCCCCTAAAGGTGCAAATATTGAAAATATGAAATTTCACACATTCTTCCTTTCAAACTATCTACCAGTACACCAAATTTGATGTGTCTATCCTATCGTGAAGCATGTTTTTCTATTACTTCATATTTCGAACGTTTTTCTGGGTTGCACCCCTTAAATGATCATTTTTGAAAAACCGTAATAATCTAAGGAGTTTTTAATCAAATGATTACCTCATATACTGAATTTCAAGCCTCTATCACATTGTAAAGGAGGCGTTTTCTATTTGTTCGTGAAATGGAACATTTTAGAGTGCGGCACTTCCTACAATAGCAAATGTTGGAAAACTGAAATTGCACACTTTCTTCCTTTCTAACTATTTACATGTATACCAAATTTGAAGTCTTTATCTCATCGCGAAGCATGCTTTTTCTATCATTTCACCTTTCGAATATTTTTCTATGGAGTAACCCCCCCCTCTTAAATATACATTTTTCAAAAACTCCATTCTTCTTGGGTTTCCTATTAAATGATTCGCCCATATACCAAATACCAAGCCTCTATCACTTTCTAAAAGGAGTGTTTCTACTTCATTCCGAAAATCGAACATTTTTGTGTGTGACACCTCCTAAAGCAGAAAATATTGGAAAACTGAAATTGTACACTTTCTTCCTTGCAAACTATCTACCCGTACATCAAATTTCAAATCTCTATCTCATCCCAAAGTATGTTTCCTTATCCATTCACATTTCGAACGTTTTCCTCTGGAGTACCCTCTTAAACGAACATTTTTGAAAAAACTATATTCATCTTGGGTGTTTTCATCAAATGATTAGTCTATATACTTAATTTCAAACCTCTATCAAATTTTAAAGGAGCCGTTTATCATTTATTCGGTAAATTGATCATTTTGGCAAGCAGTACCCCCTTAAGTAAAAAATATTGGAAATCTGAAATTGCACACTTTCTCCCTTTCGAACGATTTACCCATACACCAAATTTGAAGTCTCTATCTTATGGCAAAATATGCTTTCCTATCATTTCACTTTTCAGACGTTTTGGTGTAGAGCACCCCCTCTAGAGAACGTTTCCGAAAAATTCGATTTTTGTAGGGGGTTTTATCGAACGATCGAGCCGTGTACCAAATTGCAAGTATCGATCTATTCGGGAAGTGCCTAAAAAAGCGTGACATACAGACAGACGGACGCTTGGCAATTAGTATATATAGATAGATAATAATTTCACCCATATATGAGTGTAATTATTATTTTAATTTTTAGTTAAAAAACTACCGAGCATATTTTGCTGAATTATTTTTGTATATATTTTATGGGACAATTTGAATATTTTCTAAACTTTTCGAAGCAATTTCTGAATTTTAACTTCGCTTAAAAAATGTTTGAAAAATGAGGTCCCACAGGATTCCATGTATTTCATTTTTTCAAACGGGTTTCCATCCGAAACTGATTGGGTGACATTCTTCATTTACATTCCTATATGCCCCACAGACCGCTTCAATAACATACACAAATTTCCTTTTGATAAAATCATTCTTGAGGCAGTTATCGTGCAAACGGACAGACAGACAAAGAGACAGATAGAACGAACAAAGTCATAAACACTTTTCAAGTATGTTATAAAGTGTTAAAAATCGATATCATTGGTCCAAATGAATACAATTATAGCGTATTACTCTTCACTTTGAAAAGCTTGAAAAAATCTTTCGATTGATACCATACTTGTCAATGTACCCCCGTGGAAGTAACATGCCCTCCTCCCAGGCGGCGCTAATGCCTCTACGAACACAAAAATTGCACCGCGGCTATTTTTTGCAACAATGATTGTAGCTATTAAGTTTAGTGATCATTGAGCCATATATAACCCTTTTATGCATGATTATGTCAAATTTTGTCTAATGTTACCATGAAACAAAAATATAAAATTTCAAACTAATTTAGAAGTATTCACTCTAATTTAAAAGACAAATCCATCTACTTTTAGATTTTTTAATAACAAAGTTCGCTATAAAATTTCGTGGAAATCCGTTAATATTTGTGGCTCCTATCGTGTACACACGAAATTGACCGCAGACATATAGACAGACGGTCATTAATCCAAAAATAGTCAAAACGTGTTCAGGATGTCCTAAAACATGTAATGGCATCAAAATCTTGAATTCGAAAAAATTCGTGAAAACAATACCTTGTCTATATTATATTGCATAGTATGAGAAGGTAAAAATATTGTGGAATACACAGTGTATAAAAGCAAACGTCTGCGCTTTCGAGGACAAGGTTCTTGCTACATACAGCTACGTTGGATAAAGCTTAATATGAATAATGAAATAAGCATTATATTCATTTTGTTCTTCATTTCTGAGCAAGAAAAGGAACATATAAATTTTTTATGTACTTCATAAGTTAAAATGAAGCAAGGTCTGTGGTGAAAGATAGTGCACATTGGAGTTTATAATCAGAAAATTACCCAGAATTAATAGGGTCGTGAAGCGAATAGTTGTGCATTGCATCGTTGCCGCATTATAACCCATCATTTATTCTTTGTGCGAGTTCCTAAAATATCATCATTAACATACTACACAACTGAATTCCACAATTTTAAATTTTAAAATAAACATTATTTATTACATATATTATGATTATGATTAAACTTACATTAATTTTATATACACTCTTAAGGAGGAGCAAATGCACGTGTGAGGCCAGGATTCTATATTTGCCCAAAATTATATATTCGACCTATTATATAATTGCCCAAATTCTATATCTGCCCAAAATTATATATTCGACCTACTATATAAGCACGGCACGTACCTCTGTTTGTCATGGACATTGAAAAGCACTCTTGAACATTTATTGCTGTTTGTCATAGAAACTAAAACACAGAAAGCTAATCTCTCACTTCTGTACAATCAATTTTCATTAAATACATTTTTGAACACTCTGGACTCCAAATCTAAAACACACCTTTGTACATTCTGGACTCCAACTGTCCATGAACGCACACTTCGCATCTTGAACTCAACTCTAATTGTCGAATGCCACCGCTACTGGGCACTCATTGATTGCATATATCTTAAATTCTCTGCTTGTTGCCACATCACTTCGACTGAGGTCCAGATACGCTCTCCATATTTTTTATTGGTTGTTCCTCAAGGCGATGTAGCAACACTTCTTCATTGGTCACCTTATTATCCAACCGCTTGGTTTAAGCCTTGGCTTCAAGGATATCTTTTTGCCCCAACTACACTTGCGATTATGTGAACTGAATTTATTGGGATCATGACCTCCCGGGCCAGGACTGTCGTAAAAAGGCGCCTACGAGTCTTCGCTTTGCTTCGCAGTACATATATAAAACTCCAAAACAGCATAAATGTCTCCTGGTCTCACAAGGCCATTTTTTATTTCTATCAAATTAGATTTTAGAAACGACTAGCCACAATTTGTAAGCTTTTCTAACTTCCTATATTTTATACTGAGATCGACATTTTGTAGATACCATGCAAAATGTGATATGGGCAGCACTTTCGCTACATAATGCAAGTACTTTACTTCTTTCAATGCGATATAATGTTGGACTAGATCCACGACTGAATGCTTTTATCGTCGAAAAGTATATTGGCTTGGTTGTTTTTCTAGATGGCAACATGTAAAATAATGCTAACGTACCAAATTAACTTATATTTCGGCCAGATATAACTTGACGGTTGGAAATACTGTTAACACCTGTTAATCAATATACTTCATTATATAGAAATATGTTAATTATAATTTCATCAATTTGGCATTATTTTCGGAAGATTTTAGGAAGAAGTAAGGCGGTTAGAAATTATTCACGTATTCTCTGAGCGTGATGAGGGTTGTAAGGAGGATGGGGTTCGGAAGGAGATAGGTAGGGAAGTTCAGAGTACAATCACATAATTAACATGTGCTTTTGCCGTGATCTTATAAGCTATGCCCGTGCTTACCTCCTCTTCGTTACACCTCTCATCCCACCCAGAAGATCCATGAACAATTTCTAAGTGCGTTATCGCTTTTGAAAATATTCCTCTGGTCTACCAAAGGAGTAAGTTCATGACTCATTCCTCCCCCCCAAACCGTAAACCATTTTACTTTCCCACTCTTCCTCCCAGGGAGGGAGTCCTCCTCCTAAAATCTACCTCTCGTTTTATACGGGAATAAGTCCATGACTCATCCGTTCCGAAATTGACTAGTTTTGGGAGGGAAGAGAGGCGAATCTGCTTTGCTGCTCCGTCTCCTCCGTATGTTAGTGAACTCTTATTTCTTACGTACTGTGAATAAATAGTTGTACTATGTGATCATGGAAAGAATCATTTGATAAACAGAAATTCAAAATGAAAACAGAGAAAACCTAGAAGGAACGAAAAAGTACAATATAATTAATCAAAATCCTTTCTTGGGGAATAAAACTATGAATGTAAATTTTCTATGATAAAAATAATTCCACAACCGGTAAATACTTTTGATGAATCTTGTATGCTACCAAACTAACTACGTATTTAACAGCATACAAAATTGATTAATATTTAATTGTCATTTTTCAGAATGATTTCTCCTGTAGTTAAAACGGATTTTTATATTCTGTTACATTGAGTCTCATATGTAATAGCTTAAATTTATTTTTGTCGCGAAAATATTGGGATAAAAATTCTCCCTATCTATCCTGTTTGATAGGTCATAAATAAAATATGCCTCGTGATCCACTTTCTAGAATATTTTATTCTCAGTGCATAGGGATACTCCAGTTTTATTAAAATAATAAATTTATTCGGAATTTATTTAAAATAAAACATATTTGTGAGACAAAGTTCTGAATTTTTGAAGCACAATCTAAGGAAGAAATATTGTAATCAGTGGCCTTGTTAGGTTGATTAGAATTTTTCTGTACATAAAATCGAAGTTCATATGCAAAGTTAAATATACATCTTTCACGTCGATATTTCACAGAATAAAATCGGGGAATATCTAATATATATAAAAGGGGAAATATTTAAAGAAGCTTCTAATTTAAGTAAATCCTGAATTACTTGATCAATTGCGACGAAATTTTTTTAGACAACAAGACTAACTGATAAAAAAAATATTCCTTATATTCAAACTTGGAAGAACAGTAGCTTAAAATCCTGTTTCTGCCTGTCAGGACTACTTTATGACTTGAAATCGTCTCAACCGATTTTTAAATTATGTTCACTAAATTATTCCTTTGAAAACAGGTTTATGGCTAAAATTCTCAGATTTTTATAGGTGTTGAAAATGTCAGCACATTTTCAGTTCAAATATTGCCAATGCTCTGAATAAAAAATATAGTGAACAAAAATAATGACGTTTAGTATATTTCTGAGCAGAAACTTATTTCTTAAATTGAAAATTTTCTCAATTTTTTATATATTAATTTCACTAGAAAAAAGCTGGGATTTAAACGGACTTGCGAGTATTAAGTATGAGAGCTGTGAAAGATTTCAAGTTAAAGCTTAATGTAACAAATAACTATGATTGAGACACAGTATTATATTTGAGAAATTATATTTGAGATTATATTTGAAAGACATTATATTTTAGAAATATTATATTTAAGAAACTTAATACCTATAAGTTAATACCCTAAACAGCCTATAAGTTTTTAAAATTTGAATATAAAATTAAACAAATTATAATACAGAAAAGCAATGAAATCAAAGTAATCCGTTTAAATCGCAAAAACGTATTTAATAAGTGCATATGCTTTTGTTAGCTGTTTAAAAGTTGTTTATTTGTTATTTGTACGAAGTTATTTGAACGTTGTTATTTGTGAGCATGCGCGGTTTCAAAACGGGCGTTTCACCCTGTTACAGTTTGTATTAATTGTTGAAATTGTGATTTTGAACTTCTGTGTGCAATATTAAGTATGTGTGCAAATTTTCATCTTCTTGACTATTTCTGTTTTCGAATAAAAGAGATTACATATTTCAGGTAAATGTTGATTTAACTTCGTTAGGAATGGAGAATGGACTTCACTTCGATCATCCATAACTACATAATTATTACGAAACACTGAGCTCTGTGGTAGCAAAAATCGCTGCGATATTGAAAATGAGAGTAACTGTGTACAATGTGACTTAATAACTATATACATGCAGTCATTTGACGGTTTTCAGAGGCAATTATATCTAATTTATAACACCCGTATTTAGTACAACCTAGAATTATATTTAAACACTTACAGAACTTCCCTCATGCTTATCCTGCCTCTGATTATTAAATATGCATTTTGTTCGACCGTTTCCTAAGCAATTCTTCCTCATTAATTTAAAAATATTTTCGTATATCTTGTTCTTGACTAAGCATATTTTCATCAAAATTTCGCACAAAAAATAATTTCTTTATACTATAAGAGATATTAAAAATAAAGTAGATAGAGGACAGTAATAAACATCCTATGCTCATCTCTCTGACTTAAAAGTCTCATATGACTATATTAATGAATTTCTCTCTATATATTCTGTCACGAATTCATCGTGACAGAAATCTCTTGTTTGATAGGTTATAAATAAAATATGCACCGGAATCCAATTTCTAGAATATTTCATTGTCAGTGCATATAGATACTTCAGCTTTATTAAAATAATAAATTTTTCGAGAATTTTTTTATGTTTGTGAGACTAAGATTTGAATTTTTTGGAGCATAGTCTAAGGAAGAAATATTGTAAGCAAGGGACGTGTAATGTTGATTAGAACTTTCCTGTGCGTAAGGTCAAAGTTCATATGCATAATTGAATACACGCCTCTCTTCATGTTGCTGTTTTTCAAAATAAAATTGTGGAATATATTATATATGAAAGAGATATTACTCAAAGACACTTCAACAGAAATATATCTTGAGCTAGAGGATAAATGTTGATAAATTTTTTTCAAACAATGAGGTTAGCTGCCTAGAATATTCTTAAATACAATCTCTTATACCAAACTGTGGAATAACAACTTACTTAAATTTAAACACTTAACACAATTCAAACACAATGTTAGTGAAGTCCATATAATCTTTGGTTATTATGTCCCTCAGTTAATTAAAATTTATGTTTGACTTTATATTAACAACTTCTGACAGGTTCGACTGTGTAGACCAATCGGTGAGTCAGGTAACATTCTGCGGTCTTGCACGGCGACAGAATAAGTTTCGGATCATGGGTGAGAGAGTTGAGTTGGAGTTAAGTTCTGAGAAAGAGGGTCTGGTGGGAGTCGCTAGGCGTCGAGTCGATGTGTGAATTAACTAACCAACCAGCTTTCTCTTTGGTGAATTGGCCATCCTTCCCTTTATAATACAAATGACTGCGCCACGTAGCGCCCCGGCTTTCTTGTACATGTAGCTGTAGAGTCATGCAACGGGGGCATGATCGCAGCAAAATAAGTTCACCAACAATATTTCCGCCAACTCTTCCTAGGAGTCTAACAAAAATTGAAAAAAAAAAGGCAATCCGTATTGAACGAATTCTTAACTCACTCCATTTTAATCCCATGGTTTTGAGATATCTCAGTAATGAAATATGTTTACATTTTCAATTTCTAAATCCCATGATTTTAGGATATCTTATTATAAGTAATGAAATATATTTACATATTCAATTTCTTCTTTTTAGAGCCAGACTGTGGGGTTCACCAATACGGCGTAAGACAGCTTAAAGCACTGCCGGGAACAAGTCAACCTCCAAATTATTAGATAAATAATCAAATATATTATACGCTACAGAGGCGCACCCAGGATTTATTTTCGGGGGGGGGGGGGGGGGGGTTCGAAAACTTCGAAACGAAGTAAATGATATATTGTTTTTTGTATTCTTTTCTTGTCCCTACAAGCAGAGCTTCTTTTATGGAGAACACAGGGGCACGGTTTTCCTAACTTATAGAGAGCAATTATTGCATAAAAAGTAAAAACTAAATTGTTTCTTAGAATTTCTATCATGTATTTTGTGGCGTCCCCCCCTATACGTATGCCTACTGAATAATTTAAACTACATAATCAATCGATACTAACTTTTTTATTGAAGTTATATCATAATCACTGATTATTTCAAGCTAATGTCCATTTTTCGTGTTTTTACTGCCATTTTGTCCAAAATGGAGTCAATTGACGGAGTCATTTCTTTATATAAGTGTAGTTAATCCATTTAACCTTGTCTCAGAGGTAGAATTTCTTAAATAATTCTTTAGCCTACGCAATGTGGAAAAGGTTGTTTCATTTTCAGCAGTGAACACTGGTAGTACTGCTAATATATGCAACAATGTTTTAATATTTGGTAGCATGTTTTCTTCACAATACCTTAAAGCACTTAACGCATCCCTTGGCCAGTCGTCCTTCTGTAGCCTAGCAATGGCTCTGTACCAAATCTTCAACTCTATTTTTAGTTCATCAACCGTCCCACTTAAGTCATTTTTGTAGAATAACACCAAAACCTGAAACTCCTTCAAGATTTGCTCAAAAAGCTTGTTAGGATCTACTGGCAGAAATGTTTGAAATCCAGTCAAAATAGACTTATGTTTTGAAAATCTTTGTTCTAGATTATTTAGAAAGGTATCTAAAAATGGAAGTATACTGAGACTCGATAATAGTCCTCTTCACTGGCAGAGTCCACATTGTATCTCAAGGTTTGTTTGCTAGACGTTCTTGGTTTGTTCGTTGGAAAACCAAACTTTTCAGCGTTTGTTTCAGCTCTTAAAAATAATGGAGCGAATTCCGAGTGAGAATTTCCCCTTATTTTTCCTATCTCCAACATTGTATCTTTCGCTAGATTACATGCGCGTTTCAAGTCAATATGTCTTCGTTGCAGTAGCTTACATAAAATGCTACTAAAGGAAAATATTTCATTTAAAACATGAAGAGCAATAACAAAATCTGCCCTTTTTACTGCACAATATAACTGGTGTGCAGAATTGGCAGAATCGTTATCTGGTCAATCAGAAATTCTGTCTAAAGCCAAAACAATAGCATCATACAATTCAAGAAACACTGAAACAGAATCTTTCAACCCATCTTGTGGCATAAAGTCGTTTTAATTTTTCGTGTCCAGAATGAATTTCTGCTTCTTCTAAACATTACTTTAGTACAGACTGTCTTTTCGGTGTATGAAAAAAGTCATACAATTTTTCAATTGTGTCTAAACAATTCCTAATTGAGGGAACTTCGCAAGAATTGGATACAGCTAAATTTAATGAATGTGCAGCACAATGAACGTATAGTGCTTGCGGAAAAAAGACTGAACATGGGCCTGTACGCCGTTAAATTTGCCGCTCATTGTAGCCGCTCCATCATATCCTTGACCGCGCAACTTGCTCATATCTATTCCAAGAGCCGTAAGTTTATTAATAATTGTAGCTGCAATTCCTTTACCTATACCATCTTCAAGTGTTACAAACTGCAGAAAAAGTTCCTCCACATTTGATACCGTGGAATCAAGGCAACGAACGCAAAGCGATAATTGCTGTACACCAGCAATATCAGTAGTTTCGTCAAGGAGCACAGAAAAATACGACGATGAATTTGTCTTTGCCACCAGTCAATCAAAAATAAGGCTGTTGCATATTTCCAGAAATTAGTTTTGTACTTTCCAACTAGTATATAATGCATTACTTTTACTATTAGATAACGAGGTTTGAAGATTGTCGTCATATTTCGCTCGGTACCTTAAAAGCTCTCTAAAATTTCCCTCGTTCCCCACTGCGCCTTCTCCAACTCTTCCGCCATCCCTATGGCCCCTTAAACTTAAACCTTGTCTCCCGCAGAAGAGCACAGTCTCAATAATTGGCATTAACTTATTTCTGTTTTCCAAAATTTGTTTTTTTCTTTCTTGATTTAGTTGCAAATTAATTGGATCTTGTTGTTTTGTCTCAATTTTCGATATAATGTGGGCGGTGTCAACATTGTCCCTATGATAAGAACTTTGCTGGTACTCACTGAAACGTTCTTTCGCTTTTCTCCAGTTACTAAATGTTTCAGAACACACATTTTTGTATGCATTTTCGGAATTTTCGGGGAGGGGGGGGGTTCAACCCCCCCTGGGTGCGCCTCTGATACTCTATCAATTGTAATTAAATCCCTGGGCACTATATAAAATAATTTATCAACCTATCCTAATAAATCAAAATTAATAAATGAATCATAATAACACAATAAATAGATAATAATAATAAACAATAAACAATGAATAATAATGGCAATCAGTAAGTTATGACAATGGATAATTATAATAAAGAATAAGTTATTACGATAAATAGTGACTTATCATAATGTATGACTAAATCAAAATGTTTATTAATAAATACTTAATATTACAGCAGTATTAATTACGATGATAATATTATCTTTTAATCTGAGTACACGAATATTTATTATTAATAAACAAATTGCATATTCAGTTTGAAGCATATAACTGTAATATTGAGAAAGATAGATATTTGAATTTTTAATCTCAGTTGGTCCTCTAATATAGTTTTTCTCTTAGCTGTTTCATATTTTTAACACCAGCGTCTTGCAGCGCAGTCTAGGATATAGCAGTTTTCATAACATTGATATATAATGTTTTCTTTTGAACCAAGAGGGTTTATATCACGAGAAATCGTGGCAGTTAATTGCATATAATTAAATTTTATTTATTTTTGTTTTATGTGCATATTGTGATAAGGCTTTCACACCTCTGTGTTAAAATTGTATATTAAAGTATTGTTTTATTTCTGTGTGATTGAAAGTGTCAATTTCGAAATGTAAATGTCTTTTCTACATGTTTTCAATTACATTGACTTTTAAGGGAAGTGAACTCTAAAATCGCAAAAGTGTTTATGTTCCAGAAAAATAGTAATAGTTTTGTATTTTCGCTTCTCAGTCGCTAGTTGGGAACTTGCAGGTTTTGCGCACGCGCGCGTTTGAAAAAGGATTTTGGAAGCAGTGTGGAAGGTGTCGTGGAGAAATGTAGACGTGTGTGTTTGATTCGCGTATGATCGCGAATTTTAAGAAAAGGTGGATTAATTTTGAAAGTGGAAGGATGTGATTAAAATATGTAACATAGTTCGACAAGTTGTGCGTAGAGTCGTTTGGCTCGGTTCAGAGATGAGTCACTCGTGTTTTTAAATGAATCAGCCTGGTAGTAATGGAATAATGAATCTTGTGAAAAGAGAAAATGGTTCTTTCACTGGTCGGCTTGAATCGCTAATAGGGCTAGAGGGAAAGCTCATTTTACAGCGATTTGTATTTGCCTGACTCCGCCTTGTGTCCTAAGGTACGAATCAACCAATCTCCGTAACCAACCAAGATGTCGAATTCCGCCAGCATGATGTTGTGTAGTCAAGTTTCCCGACCATTATGGATTTTGTTCTGCGCAAGAATCTCGATGAGTTTATGCCGAGAGTCCATCCTGATATCCTTTCCCATGGTACAGAATTGTAAATGTTATATTTAAAAGAGACGAGGTAAAGTTTTATATATATTTAGTCTTCCACCTAACGAATAGAGTGTTAATTGTCAAATCCTCGTGAGTATCAAGTCATTGATGATGTTATATGAAAATGTCGTATATGTTCAAAGTATACAAATGTGATATATAAATGTCAAGTATAATATGAGGAATATTGTGTTTATTTTATGTATCAGAAAATATGTGTATTCTCTTGGTTCCTCTTCCTCCAGGGGTGTTCTTAATGGTCACCCTACCGAGTGTAACTCTGAGTTATTGCGAGAAATGCTTGTACTCCACTGTTTTCGATCAACTGCCTTGTTATTTCATGTTTAATAAATGTGTTTGATTTCAAAACTTTGTCTTCTCTGTCGAGTATACCAAAACGTTCGCGACAGAATTGGTGCCGTTACTTTTCTCGGTGAGTGGGGAAGAGCTGAGAGAATTAAAATTTTTAAAAATTTTCTTAAGAATTGAAATTTTGAAGGTTAAAAATTACCGTTGTGCTAAAATGAGTGTTTTCTTAAGTAAACAGAGTTCCATGTTCTGTTTTCGGTATTCTCAAAAACGAGTGTTCTTGGAATTTGATATGTGCCATTTGATAAAAAAAATTGATTTGTTTGCATATTTATGTCATTTGATTTGATAAAAACTGGTTTTATTGTAAATACTGTTTAAGAACATTGCAATTGCATATTGTGTTAAACTATACGAGTATATTTGATTGTTATGCAAAATGGCTCCAATTACTAGAAACAAAAAAGTAAATGTCGGTAAGATGAGTAAAAATTCAAGTAAAAAATTAAATTCCTCCTTGAATTTGTCGCTTGATATTGCTACTGAGTCGGATTCTGTTAATTCTAAAAGTAAAGTTAAAAATGTTAGCCACAAAGCTAAATCTAATGAGGAAAATATATCAGATAAATCGCCGGTATGTCTGAATTCTTCTTCTGGCACTTTGCCAAATCAAAACAGTGCTTCATCGGTAAATGATAACATGTTAAAATAATTCCATATTTTCACACCTAAGTTCGCACATCATATTCCAAAATTCTCGGGAAATTCAGAGCTTTCGTTGTCACAGTTTTTGGAAAAGTTAAATTTAGTAGCCACTCATGCAAACTGGAGTGAGTGTGACAAATTAGTTTGTTTGAGATTGAATTTAGAGGGGGAAGCAAATAGATTGATTGAAGAGAATCCAAAGCACAGAAATTGTAAAAATTTGCAGGAAATTATTCACATTTTGAAAGATCATTTTGAAGTGACCGAAAATGTTACTAAAAACATAATTTCACTCGTGAACTTTACACAGAGACCAAATGAGTCGGTTAAACAGTTTTCGATGAGAATCGAAGCTGCTTCATTTAAGGTTGTTCCGGAAGATGTAGATTCCGAAAGTGAGAATAAAATCAGGCAAACACTTTTAAAAACTTCATTTATTAATGGTTTATATCCGGAACTAAAAAGATTGGTGTTGTCACAAAACCCTAGAGATTTTTATTCGGCTAGAAAACTTGCAATTCTTGAGGAATCTATTTTAAATGAAAATAATGCTATGTACTTGACTAATCCGGTACTTACAAAAAAAGGTGTTCTCACACCAGAAAAATATGTTCTCACACCAGATCAAAGTGAAAGTATGTCAGATTTAAAAAGAAAAGTGTTAGAACAGGAAAGGGACATTGAATTTCTTAGGGGTAAAATAGAAAAATTTAAGTTTAATTCAGATAAAGTTAACGAAAAGCGTTCACCGCGTCCAAAGTGTGACAAATGTGGTAAATTAGGTCACGTTCAAGAACAGTGTTGGAAAAAGGTTTTTCAAAAAAGAGATGTGTACGGTATAAAATGTAGGAAAATTTATACCAGTCCTGGAACTAGGTATCACCAGGGTGAAAGACACAGAGGGCAAAAGTCTGCAAATGAGTGGAAGTATAAAAAGCAAGGAACGCAAAATTATAAAAATAAGGAGTCATATAAATCTTTGCAAAATTCCAAAAATCATTCTTCTGGGAATCAGAGTAGATATCCTATGCACAATTATAATAATAGAAAAACTTTTGATAGGCAAACATCACATTTTGAGGAAAATAATATTTGTCATAATATTACAAATTCTTTGTCATCTTCTTCTATTATAAAAGGAAAATTAGTGAGCAGTGAAGTGTCAATATTGATTGATACGGGTAGTTCAATTAATTTAGTGTATGAGGAAGCTTTAAATACTGTACCCATTGCACATATGTTGCTAACATACAAACCAACAATTTTGCGTAGCTTTAGTTCACAAGATACTAAAGTTGAATGTTTAGCCACTATTTCACTAAATTTGGGAAAAGAAAGATTCCCTACCGAATTTTTTGTGTTAAAATCACCAGCTCCTATTTCATATAATGTAATCCTTGGTAACAAGTTTTTACATAAACATAATGCTATTATAGATTATAATCACTTCTGTTTTAAGTTTTCAAACTCTTCCATTCCTTTTGTTGGTTATCAATGTACGAATAATTTACTTTCGATTTCAAATCATGAACCGGCAAATGAGTCGGAAATTGCAGACTCAAACCTAAGTAGTGTCGCAAAGCGTATTGCTGTGCCTGACTCGCAGATGAGTAGTGAAAAAAATGTTTTGCAAAACTGTATGCTATGTTAAAATGGATCCAATATTTCTGAACTTCTGTGTAATTTGCTTTATGTGTCAGTCAGCTGAATGTTCTGTACTGCAAGTTCTGTGCCAGTGCAGCTTTCTGAATGTGAGTGCCATGTTAATCAGGTTGAAGTAGTGTTTTAAAATTCTAAATACTTAAATAATAATTTTTTTTTGCTTTACTTTAATGATAAGCAGTAATGTTTTAAAGTAATTTTAAGATAATTAAGTACTTGATGGATTAGAGTTTTGGTAAGGATTTTTAAGGATAACTGATAATTTTTATCTCTGTTTTATTTTATGAATGTGTGAATGATTTTTTTTTAATTTAAAGGTCTAGTAAATTTTAGAAATTTTTTTTTGTCATTTGGTGTTTGTTGACTTATTGGTTGGGGGTACCGCCACCTCTAGGTTTGCAACTTTCTAATGGACTTGTTTCTTGCCTGGGTGCCTGATCAACATTCTTGGTTTGAAAATTTGTCTCATTTTCTAAATTAGTAAATTTTTTAAATGTCCTTTAAAGTAATTTGTTGGCAAGGTTGGATAATAGTTAATAAATTGATTTCTGTGAAAAGTAAATTTATAGAATTTTAATTGTAAAATTTTTGAAGAAAGAAAACTTTTTGTTTAGTTAAACTTTTTGTGAGTTGAGTAAATTAAATTTTCATGTCTCTGTGGTACTCACCAGAAAATGTATTAGTGTTTAAATTTTAAAAGGGGCAATTTCATCATTTGTGTCTTGTTAATTTGGTGTTGTCTTGTAAAGGTCTATGCTTGTATTGAGACTTATTTTTTTTGACTCACGAGTCAAACTTTAGGCCACTCTTGGATTTTGGTTATTATGCTGGTCATGATCTTGTTTGTTTTTGTTTTTTTCTTTGATGTACATGTACATCGCTCAAAATTTACACTAAATTCCTCTCAATGGAACATATGTCATTGGGAACTTAATGCAGGTATTTTCCTAGTATTGTGCGGAAAAATTCCCCGCTTTGCAGGAAATTTTTCTCCCGGGCCCCGAAGGAGTGTGATAAGGCTTTCACACCTCTGTGTTAAAATTGTATATTAAAGTATTGTTTTATTTCTGTGTGATTGAAAGTGTCAATTTCGAAATGTAAATGTCTTTTCTACATGTTTTCAATTACATTGACTTTTAAGGGAAGTGAACTCTAAAATCGCAAAAGTGTTTATGTTCCAGAAAAATAGTAATAGTTTTGTATTTTCGCTTCTCAGTCGCTAGTTGGGAACTTGCAGGTTTTGCGCACGCGCGCGTTTGAAAAAGGATTTTGGAAGCAGTGTGGAAGGTGTCGTGGAGAAATGTAGACGTGTGTGTTTGATTCGCGTATGATCGCGAATTTTAAGAAAAGGTGGATTAATTTTGAAAGTGGAAGGATGTGATTAAAATATGTAACATAGTTCGACAAGTTGTGCGTAGAGTCGTTTGGCTCGGTTCAGAGATGAGTCACTCGTGTTTTTAAATGAATCAGCCTGGTAGTAATGGAATAATGAATCTTGTGAAAAGAGAAAATGGTTCTTTCACTGGTCGGCTTGAATCGCTAATAGGGCTAGAGGGAAAGCTCATTTTACAGCGATTTGTATTTGCCTGACTCCGCCTTGTGTCCTAAGGTACGAATCAACCAATCTCCGTAACCAACCAAGATGTCGAATTCCGCCAGCATGATGTTGTGTAGTCAAGTTTCCCGACCATTATGGATTTTGTTCTGCGCAAGAATCTCGATGAGTTTATGCCGAGAGTCCATCCTGATATCCTTTCCCATGGTACAGAATTGTAAATGTTATATTTAAAAGAGACGAGGTAAAGTTTTATATATATTTAGTCTTCCACCTAACGAATAGAGTGTTAATTGTCAAATCCTCGTGAGTATCAAGTCATTGATGATGTTATATGAAAATGTCGTATATGTTCAAAGTATACAAATGTGATATATAAATGTCAAGTATAATATGAGGAATATTGTGTTTATTTTATGTATCAGAAAATATGTGTATTCTCTTGGTTCCTCTTCCTCCAGGGGTGTTCTTAATGGTCACCCTACCGAGTGTAACTCTGAGTTATTGCGAGAAATGCTTGTACTCCACTGTTTTCGATCAACTGCCTTGTTATTTCATGTTTAATAAATGTGTTTGATTTCAAAACTTTGTCTTCTCTGTCGAGTATACCAAAACGTTCGCGACAATATACATGTCATTCCATCTGTACCATGAAATAACCCAAACAACGTCCATCACAAAATTATAATTATTCCCATCTAATGCATTGTTCTAAAACTTTTCGAAAATAAACTATTTTTCCAAGTAGAAAAAGAAGGATATGCTTACTCTAAAAATATATCGTCTGCTGTGTTTTATAACATAGTTTACGGTGTTACGTCTGTCGTCATATATATTATTGGCAAGCTGTTACCACGCAGCTCAAACCAGTAAGGGAAACATGGAATAAAATGCACTTAAAACGTATCACTTTAAATTTACTTTTATCTTTGACTAAAATATTATTTTATGTTTTGTGAACCAGAAGTCAGATACAGTATGTTTGTGATTGTCATTTTATTACTCTACCTACAATCTTACATAACAAAGAAAGATGTTTGTCTGTGTCGCTTGTAACGGGAAATCTATGCTTTAGACAGCAAAGATATTTGATACAAAGGTACTTCCAAGACGAGAGAAAATACGCTTAGGGAAGATTTTTTTTTTTAAATTGAAATAGTTATGTAGTTATTTTATATTTCTACACGATTTTAATCGATTTTCACACTAACTGGTTTATTCATGACGGAAAATATTCTTACAGAGTTTCTGTCTTGACACCACCGGTAAGATCGAAAAGCGTTTTTTCCCACGATATGTGAGGTGATGTTTAATAATTTCTTCATATTTATGTTTTGGAAATACATCGAAATTTGCATTTTTAGGTTATATGATATTTATTTCGCTGAATTAAAAAAAGGAAGATTAGCACAATTCTACAGTTTGTTAAAATGTTGTGTTTATATATTTGCAAACAAAGAAAAATGTATTTTTAAATTAATACATTATTTGTTTGTTTTTTTGTGAATTTTTAAACAACGCATATAATTGAGATTTTTTATTCTTGTTAAGGGATTTTTCCCCCTGGTATAGTCGTTGGACTTTTCTGAGAATGTCTGCCTTGGAACTTACGATGAGTTTTAAGTCAGGTAATGTATATTTTCTCTCTCTCTTTTAATTTTTTTTCCACGATTGCGAAGATCTTGAAGCAGTTTGGAGAGTCGATTCCGTAAATGTATTATTTAAGTAGCGGGCGCTTACTTAGGATTCAGGCAACGCCAGGTAATTCGCTTTAGTACGTAATATATACAGGATGTCAAGGAATCAGGAATCACAATCACTCGAGAAGTATTAGATTTATAGTATATTTTTACTCATGTGTATAGGAAACTCCTATGGCGCTATATGATGAAGCAACGTTTGGGAAACTGACCCCCTCATTTCCGGTGGAATTCCAGGTGAAGCTATCTCGTTTTCTGTAATTGACATTTCCCTCTATCTCTAGCAAAGTTTGAAAGGTGTGCAAAATTAATACTAAACATTTTTACTATATTGTATAGTATTAGATACTATATACTGTATTCTAGAGTATGAGCAAACAAAAATATCTATTTAAAAATGTAAAGTTAAAAATAAATTTAAACATAAAAGAAAATATTTCATAATTTCGTTTTTTGACAAACTTTCATGTATGAAAATACACAAATGAAACTTCTTATATTATATCGTAAAGTTAAATATAAAAGAAAAATGTTTCATAATTTCATTTTTTGACAAACTTACATGTATGAAATTATATAAATTAAACTCCTTATATTATATCAAGTGCACATTTTATGCAATTTAAAATATGTATTGATATCATGTATGTTGAGTGATAAAACTGAATTTAGTGATCACGAACAAAGAAAGAAAGCAAAAATATCAGCTTGTAGGGAAAAGGATAATCTTCAAAATAACAAGAACGAAAACTTAATAAAATCACTTTGAGACCTTAATTTAAGAACAATTAAACTGTAATGCGTTTTGTGGAATTTCTTCGCTTTTACCCAATTCTTCAATAATTCATGAAGATGAAACATCTGCCGTCCGAGGTATCGATTGTTGTATCATTTTCCATCAGTTACAAATCATCGCTGTCCTAAGTTTAGTCACAGCTGTTGAATTATCTGATAAGATAGACGTTCTCTCTTGTTGTACATGTCAGGTTCGGTGTTGACTGCTCTTACTTCGATCCTCGGGATCTTATTGGAATTCAAATTCTTTATCAAGAACTGTATCAGAAATATAGTTGGATTTGACTAAAGTACCAATAATAAATTAACGATATTTATTTTATTAAAATTGGATTTCATTACAAGTGTAATAGAATGTTTAATTATAAATATTTATAATAATTATTTATAAAAATTAATGAAAATTTCTGTCAGATTGCGTTGTCTGTAGCGGAAAAGTTAAACAACATGCAGACATTAAAGTTGGTACACGGTTAAATAGGTTCCCCAAAAATACCTCGTAGAAATTTTTTTTGAAGTTAGTTTTATGGTTATTTAAAATTGAAGCGAAATTTTGAACGATTTTCACGCAAATCGGTTACTTAGCTATCGGAAATGTTATCACAGAGTTTTTAACTTGATACCGTCGGAAAGATTAAAAACGAGTTTTTTCAAGGACATTTAACCGAATCTGTAGGACAATTTGTTGATACTTAAAAAATGTTTTCAAAAATTCATCGAAATATGCGTAATTTATGAAATTTCATAATGCTGTACCACAAAATGGATGATTCATCCCATTCCTGTTTTTGATATCTTTCGCATTCTAATAAATAATTCTAATGAAATATTTCAAGTGTCATCATTTGTTATATTTTAATTAAATTTGCGGTGCAATTTCTCACAAGTTCTAAATTGTACCTCAACAGAAGACCAGAACCACAGTTTTCTATTATCGGAAGTTTTTGTTTGTTCGTTTCATTCCCGAGTAGGAAACAGGCAATAATCTCTGGTGATAATATTTTCTGTGATAATCTCAGGGTTCTTAACGCCACAACTGTGGGCAGCGTTGATTGTTTTTTCATCCAGGATGGCGAGCACAATTGCTCCATTTTTGCTCGCTAAAGGCGGGGTTACATTGTTCATTTTGGATGAATCACTTAGAGTGAAAGGTGTAAACGAGACAGTCACTGGAAGTGATCGTTGAAAGTTGAAGAAGATGGCTGAAAAAAGTTGGCCATGATCAACTTTCGTTCACTTCGGGGGAATTATTAGGCGCGTTTGAAAAACCAACTGACTGGTCATCCCTAAGGCTTCTAATATACAGGGTAGCGCAACAGCGGCCAAATTGACTCTCTTCACTGTACATGGTGTAAAGGGTTACTTCCTCGCCCTTTACTCGGAATCTCGAGAAAATTGAGACATTCTAAACTACTTCCTTGAATGATTGATAGAATTTTATGAAAGCAGAAGCACCTATTTTACAGCTATATTGTGTATCAGCCATGTAATATGCGAGTGCCATTGAAATATCATAGGCAGACGATATTTGACTGGACAGGTTGATTCAAAATGGCGATTGCTTCAACCTGTATATTTGGGAGCCTTAGTTATCCTGGTTATATGTAACCAGATACGTCACTGTTGTTCGTGGGTTATCTGGCTACTCAGCAGAAAAAAAATCGCAGCGCGGTTATCCACGGTTATTCTGCTCGGTTCCAGATATAATTCCCTGCAAAACAAGTTTACTGCGCATCACGTGTTCACATAACCGCGATGACCAAGAGAAAATCTTGGTTATTCTAGTTATAACCGGATCGTAACCGGAACGGCAGTGGTCATGACCGGTTGTTTATGATCCAGTTTTGAAACTCTGGTCATGACCGGTGATTGCCGGTCATAACCGTGGAGACTTTTCTAGGGCATTCATTGTGGATGAATCATCCAAATTGAAACATGTAAAGGCATCTTCAACTTCAGTTTATTTTCAGTGAAATTTGATTTCTTAGACTAGATATTATCATTTTGTCTTTTAGCTGTTTAAACAGAATACTGTAACCAAAATTGAGTATAAACATTAATGTTGATTAACATAAAAATAAAAATACATTAACACAAGTTATTAAAGTACAAATTGCTGCTTTTTATGCTGTTATGGATTTTTCTTAGAATTCATATATATATTAATTTTTGTTACTACAGTTGAGAAATTGTATGTTAAAATTTTTGTTACTACAGTTGAGAAATTTTATGTTAATATTTTTGTTACTACAGTTGAGATTCTATAATTTGTATATTACATTGGAGCTGATAATCTTTTAATGGAAATAGTTCGTTCTAGAAAATCTTTAATGCTCAAAAAACTAATTACTGTGTATTCTTACTGCTAATAATATTATTTTACAGCATTAGTTGTGCATTCTTCCTGTTACAAAAACAAGCAAAGACAACTTTTTATTGCTAAATTACACAGTTTACAAATTCATGAAATTTCGGAAACTTTGCTATCAATCAGAGCAAAATATATAAAATGAAAGGTGCTATGATAAAACAGGTTCTCATTTATGTGTCTTAAACTAGCATTATTTTTTTATGATTATTTTTTTCACATTTCAAAACCTTATTGTGTTGTAAAATTTCATACTTCAAATATGGTTACACAGAAAGAAAAATAATTTTCTTAATTGCAATGTACTCTGATTTTTAGAGCATGTTGAATATAATTTGTAATATATGCATTCATTCAACAACAAATGATAATATCAACAAACATTCAGGTAAACAATAATTTCATAGAGAATTTGAAAGTAAGGTGAATATAGATATTATTTGATATTGTATAAATAGCATACTTAATACTGCTTGCAAATTTACAAAATTCTTCATTTTCTTTCTCTTCAATAGGCAAATGTAGCCGGAAAGTTAACGATATTAAATACATATTTAGTTTACTACGTACTTCAGTTTGTATCGTACGAAAAATAAATGTATAATTCCATTCCGTTTATAATGTAACATAGGTTAGCACTTATGAGAAGTATGCCTTCGCTTGTAATTTTGCTTAGATTGTATCACACAACCCATGTCCATTAGACAGCGATATGAGATGTATTAACTACTGGTCATAGGCGTGGATTTATTTAAACTTCAAGAAATGCTGCATTAACAAGCATATACAATACATAACAATGAAGAATCTCGAAATATACATTGTGCAACGAAATTATATAATAACAATGGTAATGGTAAGATATAATATAATATATTTTATGGCCTAAAAGTCCTATATTTAGCTTTCTTCCGAACAATATTAACATATACTCTAAATACGTAACAATATAAGAAACAAGATAAAGATTTAAAATAATATTTGTTAAAATTACTAATAATTTCCAATGAAATTTAAATGTTAATAAATAAAATGATTTATTAAAACTTTAAACTGTGGAGCAAAATCGTGCTAATTAATTACTTGATTTCATATTAATAATCACACTTCAGTTACAGCAGCAAATTATAAAGGAAATTTAACAGCGTCGTTGGAATCACAAATTTCACATAATTCAGATCCATTTTCGTGTCACCTTATCCTTTACACCATATTGAAATGAATGAGTTGATTCACTTTGGATGAGCACGTGTAAACAAAATGCGTTTCATCCAAAAGTTTCACTTACAGTGATTCGTACAAATTGAATAATGTAAACCAGTCCTAATGCTCGCCAATCTCTGGAGCTCTTGTGCTCCGTGCCCAATTCGCTGTCGCTCACTAATTGCCGGAGGTTGACTTTGAGAGCCCTTCGTAGTTTCTCTTTCTCTATAGCTCTTTCGCTCTATTTCACTTGTTATAAAAATAATTTTAACATGCGAAAAATATGGTACAAACACCTTTTATTGCTGTACAAGAAATAAAAATGTTCGAAAATGCTGAAATAATCTCTAATAGTCTCTGTGGAGTCGAACACTGGTAATACTAAAAGCATATTTAGACTTACAGATGATCAGCTGGAAGAAACTTGAAATCAGCATTATGGCCCAATTCGGGCATATGACATAATGTAGCTAGAAGCATTCTCTTATTGTATATTATACAATATTGGCATGCTACTAGTGATATTTCTTTTTTTTTAACCCGTGGTCCATAGTTTTTGAGTCATCTTATATCTCGATATAATTTTCTCTCATCTGACGAAGTTAGCATACCGTGTTGTGAACTTGAAATTGAGCTCAGCAAACACCAGCCTAAAATGACGAATTTGCTAATTATAGAACATGCTGAAACAGGGAGGACGTAAGCTTAGAACCGCTATCGCGGTATAGAAGACTGAAATTTCACATTGCATGATCTGCAGAAAGCGTAATCATGCTTATAAGAATAAAATAGAATGTTTGCAGAAAACTTGTAATATGTATTCAACAGCATATTTCTTATAAAAAATGTTTTTATCTTGCGGTTTTACTCTGAAAATACTTGTAAAATATTTTATTTTTCATTTATTAATTTATTCACAAAACATTATAAAAACAAATAAAAAAAAGCTAGATATTTTTATGTGCAAGGAATTAACTGATTATACCAGTGAGACTGGTCTGAAATAATTAAGATATCTTTATGTAAGGTATTATAGAAGCCATCATTTACGTCTACGATAAAATCATTCAATATCGATGCATTCATTCTGTGTGTCCTTCAAAATATTGCGAAAGTGCAATATCTCCTCATTGGCGTCTCCCGTTTTGTCTTTCGTCTCCTTCGCAGACCAAACGGTTCCATTGTAGTTTTTGTATGGCTTTCATAACTTCTTCCATCTCGTCTTGTCTGGTTTGCATAGCCTCTTTCATCAAGTTTTATCAGACTTTAATTTTTCCTTCCATTGCTTCTTGTCCGGCTTTTATCTCGTCTTTTACAGCTTTCACAGCTTCTTTCATCTCGTCTTGTCCGGCTTTCATAGATTCTTGATTAACTTTTTGTCCAGCTTTCATAAATTCCATCATTTCGCTTAACTGTTCCTCCATCGTTTTTCTACTTGGGGGAGACATAACCGCTCGTCAAGTTTAAAGAAACCCCAATTTGTTACGAACGTACCCCGTACCCTCTGGAAACGTGAGTGTATAAGCAGGATACAAGAATGAGTTAAAGTTTCTGGATAACTAAACGCGTTTATTCATAAGCACAACGTAAACAGTAACAATATAAAAATATTTAGGGATTTGTTGCATTTGTAAATAACATTAAGTTACTAATAATCCTATGAAGCGTAATATCTTTAAAACGGTTTATCCCTATAGGGAGAGGCGACCGTTTTAGTATAAATGGTATTATACGTAAATCTGACATTTATTTAAAACACTAGCCGCCTTTGGCGACCAGCCTGTTCGCTACCCTTGAAAATTCTGACCGTGGCAAATTCTAACCGTGGCACACTCGCTGGCGCGACCTACCAGAAGGAACGACCTACCAGGAAGTGCCACCCAATTTAGACAGGAACTCAGTGGGGGAGGCATCCACAGGGACCGTACCCTCCTTCCCCTACCACCAACCTCTCGGAAGGACTTACGGTCCCGCATGTTTAACGTGATCGTACTCCGCCTGAACACGGCGGCAGTTTTGGCAGTGGCGGGAATCGAACCCGGACCTACCTAGTGCAAATCCCGCTCGCTAACCACTGGGCTACCGCGCCCTCCGCGACAATCTCCATAACCTTCTTTTTATTCACCCAATTTAGACCGGAACCCAGTAGGGGAGGCATCCACAGGGTCCGTACCCTCCTTCCTCTACCAACAACCTCTCGGAAGGACTTACGAATCCACATGTTTAACGTGATCGTACTCCGCGTGAAAATGGCAGCAGTTTTGGCAGTGGCGGCAATCGAACCCTAGCCTACCGAGTGCAATTCCCGCGCGCCAACCACTGGGCTACCGCGCCCTCCGCGACAATCTCCATAACCTTCTTTTTATTCACCCAATTTAGACCGGAACCCAGTGGGAAAGTCATCCACAGGGTGCGTACCCTCCTTCCTCTACCACCAACCTCTCGGAAGGACTTACGGACCCACATGTTTAACGTGATCGTACTCCGCGTGAACACGGCAGCAGTTTTGTCAGTGGAGGGAATCGAACCCGGGCCTACCGAGTGAAATTCCCGCACGCTAACCACTGGGCTACCGCGCCCTCTGCGACAATCTCCATAACTTTCTTTTTATTCACCCAATTTGGACCAGGACCCAGTGGGGGAGGCATCCACAGAGACCGTACCCTCCTTTCCCTGCCACCAACCTCTCGGAAGGAATTATCGACCCATATGTTTAAGGTGATCGTACTCCGCATCAGTGGCGGGAATCGAACCCAGGCCTACCGAGTGCAATTCTCGCGCGCTAATTTAAATTTATAACGACCATATGCTAGGCTCTTAATTCCACCATCCTCGTTCCATCGTTCCATCATTTAAAATAGCCATAAAATTAAAATATCCATTTAAAATATCTATAAATTAAAATATCCATAAATTAAAATATCCATTTAAAATAAAAAAATCAACCATATCGTTCCACCAATCCATAAATATAATAATTTCAAATACATCACCACAATTCAAACCACCATAATTCAATCATTTAAATTATTTAAAATATCCATTTAAAAATATCCATTTAAAATATCATATAAATATAATAATTTCGCCCGATGTATACAACACTTATGCTCGTAATTCAGTTAAAACCGAAAGCGCGGTCTCCATGGAGACGGGGAAGAAACTAATGCGGATGGGGGGAAAATGCCGTTGAGAAACTGAGCCGGTAGCCGACAAATTTAAAATCATGGCGTCTTTAAAATTGCCATCCTGAAGGCAATTTTCATTATTTCTGGACCAGATTGGACTTGTAAGAATGCCAGATGTTTGACCTTTCTGAAAATGTAAATTATTAGTCGAAATTATGAGTACTTTTCACGATGCGTGAATTTAAAAACCAAAAATCGTTTTCTTGAGCCAAAAGTGACTTTTGTTTTAAAATCTTTAAAAAATATTAGAAATCGAAATGGAGATTTGAAATTGATATATTTTTACTCGAAATTCTCTGCTCTTTCCGATGGTGTGATTTGTTTTTTTCTACGATGTCTGGATCGAGGAGAAAAAAGGGCAAAAAGATCAAAAAAAGGTCGAAATCGCATAAAACATTAAATAAATAAAAAAATAATTAGAATTTTGAAAATCGGTTTTCACGTGTCCCCTTCCCACCCCCCAGGGTCTCCGATTGCCAAATTTCGTAACTCTCCGACGCGCGGTCGCGAAAAGTATAGTGTATAAGACACACACACACACACACACACACAGACATTGCCTTTTATTATATAGATGAAAAGTGAACATATTTCACAAAAAGTAATTTTTTTTTATATGATTTTTTGATAATTTTTTTTAAAAATGCGCAATATCTCGAAAACGGTTCCTGCTAACATTCTAAAATTTGTGTCAATCGTTTCCTAATAAAAAATTACATCCGAAATGACTGTTTGCGTAACTTTATAAAAGGTTTTGATTTTTTGATAATTTTTTTCAAAACTTCACTCAAAAATTTAGGAGGGTTCTGAACATTCGATTGCGTATAAAAACAATAGGCTTCCAGTATTCATGGAATGTAATTTTTGTACCAAATTTCGTTCGAATCGGTCCATTCGTTTGTCAGTTATCGTCTTCACAGACCCACCCACAAGCACAGACATCATCTCAAAACACGTCTGATTCGTGTTCAGGTATGCTTGAAACGTGCTCTCCCGTCGAAAACTCGGAAATCGAATTTTCGCCACCGTCACAATACTTTCTTTATACATTATATCTATATAAGGAAAGTAATAAAAAGTGAATTAAAAATGAAAATTTAATTTAGTGTTATTTTGTGCAATTAAACTCAATTTAATGAATTATTAAAGAAACTAGCCGCCTTTGGCGACCAGCCTGTTTGCTACCCTTGAAAATTCTGACCGTGGCAAACTCGTTGGCGCGACCTACCAGAAAGGTGTAAGGTAACTGCTTGGAAGGCCAGGAAGTGCCACACAATTTAGACCGGAACCCAATGGGGGAGGCATCCAAAGAGACCGTACCCTCCTTCCCCTACCACAAACCTCTCGGAAGGACTTGCAGACCCACACGTTTAACGTGATCGTACTCCGCGTGAACACGGCTGCAGTTTTGGCAATGGCGGGAATCGAACCCGGGCCTACCGAGTGAAATTCCCGCGCGCTAACCACTGGGCTACCGTGCCATCCGCGACAATCTCCATAACTTTATTTTTATTCGGCAATTTTGGGAATCGAACCCGGGCCTACCAAGTGCAAATCCCGCGCACTAACCACTGGGGTACTTCACCCTCCGCGATATTCTTCATAACTTATTTTTTATTCACCCAATTTAGACCGGAACCAAGTGGGAGAAACATCCACAGGGACCGTACCCTTCTTCCCCTACCACCAACCTCTCGGAAGGACTTACAGACCCACATGTTTAACGTGATCGTACTCCGCGTAAACACGGCGGCAATTTTGGGAATCGAACCCGGGCCTACCGAGTGCAATTTCCGCTCGCTAACCATTGGGCTACTTTGCCCTACGCGACAATCTCCATAACTTTCTTTTTATTCATCCAATTTAGACCGTACCCTCCTTCCCCTACCACCAACTTCTCGGAAGGACTCACGGACCCACATGTTTAACGTGCTCGTACTCCGCGTAAACACGGCGGCAATTTTGGGAATCGAACCCGGGCCTGGTAACTGGTTGGACGGCCAGGATGTGCCACGCAATTTAGACCGGAACCCAGTGGGGGAGGCATCCACAGGGAACGTACCCTCCTTCCCCTACCACCAACCTCTCGGAAAAACATACGGACCCATATGTTTAACGTGATCGTACTCCATGTCAGTGGCGGAAATCGAACCCGGGCCTACCGCGTGCAATTCCCGCGCGCTAACCACTGGGCTACTTCGCCCTCCGCGACAATCTCCATAACTTTCTTTTTATTCACCCAATTTAGACCGTACCCTCCTTCCCCTACCACCAACCTCTCGGAAGGACTCACGAACCCACATGTTTAACGTGATCGTACTCTGCGTGAACGTGGCGTAAGTTTTGGCAGTGGCGGGAATCGAACCCGGACCTACCTAGTGCAATTCCCGCGCGCTAACCACTGGGCTGCCGCGCCCTCCGCGACAATCTCCATAACTTTCTACATATTCACCCAATTTAGACGGGAACCCAGTGGGGGAGGCATCCACAGGGGCCGTATCCTCCTTCCCCTACCACCAACCTCTCGGAAGGACTTACGGACCCACATATTTAACGTGATCGTATTCCACGTAAACACGGGGGCAGTTTTGGCAGTGGCGGGAATCGAACCCGGGCCTACCGCTAACTTCCCGCGCGCTAATTTGCAATTTAAAATGACCATATGCTTAATTCCACACGTTTAACGTGATCGTACTCCGCGTGAACACGGCTGCAGTTTTGGCAATGGCGGGAATCGAACCCGGGCCTACCGAGTGAAATTCCCGCGCGCTAACCACTGGGCTACCGTGCCATCCGCGACAATCTCCATAACTTTATTTTTATTCGGCAATTTTGGGAATCGAACCCGGGCCTACCAAGTGCAAATCCCGCGCACTAACCACTGGGGTACTTCACCCTCCGCGATATTCTTCATAACTTATTTTTTATTCACCCAATTTAGACCGGAACCAAGTGGGAGAAGCATCCACAGGGACCGTACCCTTCTTCCCCTACCACCAACCTCTCGGAAGGACTTACAGACCCACATGTTTAACGTGATCGTACTCCGCGTAAACACGGCGGCAATTTTGGGAATCGAACCCGGGCCTACCGAGTGCAATTTCCGCGCGCTAACCATTGGGCTACTTTGCCCTACGCGACAATCTCCATAACTTTCTTTTTATTCACCCAATTTAGACCGTACCCTCCTTCCCCTACCACCAACTTCTCGGAAGGACTCACTGACCCACATGTTTAACGTGCTCGTACTCCGCGTAAACACGGCGGCAATTTTGGGAATCGAACCCGGGCCTGGTAACTGGTTGGACGGCCAGGATGTGCCACGCAATTTAGACCGGAACCCAGTGGGGGAGGCATCCACAGGGAACGTACCCTCCTTCCCCTACCACCAACCTCTCGGAAAAACATACGGACCCATATGTTTAACGTGATCGTACTCCATGTCAGTGGCGGAAATCGAACCCGGGCCTACCGCGTGCAATTCCCGCGCGCTAACCACTGGGCTACTTCGCCCTCCGCGACAATCTCCATAACTTTCTTTTTATTCACCCAATTTAGACCGTACCCTCCTTCCCCTACCACCAACCTCTCGGAAGGACTCACGAACCCACATGTTTAACGTGATCGTACTCTGCGTGAACGTGGCGTAAGTTTTGGCAGTGGCGGGAATCGAACCCGGGCCTACTGAGTGCAATTCCCGCGCGCTAACCACTGGGCTGCCGCGCCCTCCGCGACAATCTCCATAACTTTCTACATATTCACCCAATTTAGACGGGAACCCAGTGGGGGAGGCATCCACAGGGGCCGTATCCTCCTTCCCCTACCACCAACCTCTCGGAAGGACTTACGGACCCACATATTTAACGTGATCGTATTCCACGTAAACACGGCGGCAGTTTTGGCAGTGGCGGGAATCGAACCCGGGCCTACCGCTAACTTCCCGCGCGCTAATTTGCAATTTAAAATGACCATATGCTTAATTCCACACGTTTAACGTGATCGTACTCCGCGTGAACACGGCTGCAGTTTTGGCAATGGCGGGAATCGAACCCGGGCCTACCGAGTGAAATTCCCGCACGCTAACCACTGGGCTACCGTGCCATCCGCGACAATCTCCATAACTTTATTTTTATTCGGCAATTTTGGGAATCGAACCCGGGCCTACCAAGTGCAAATCCCGCGCACTAACCACTGGGGTACTTCACCCTCCGCGATATTCTTCATAACTTATTTTTTATTCACCCAATTTAGACCGGAACCAAGTGGGAGAAGCATCCACAGGGACCGTACCCTTCTTCCCCTACCACCAACCTCTCGGAAGGACTTACAGACCCACATGTTTAACGTGATCGTACTCCGCGTAAACACGGCGGCAATTTTGGGAATCGAACCCGGGCCTACCGAGTGCAATTTCCGCGCGCTAACCATTGGGCTACTTTGCCCTACGCGACAATCTCCATAACTTTCTTTTTATTCATCCAATTTAGACCGTACCCTCCTTCCCCTACCACCAACTTCTCGGAAGGACTCACGGACCCACATGTTTAACGTGCTCGTACTCCGCGTAAACACGGCGGCAATTTTGGGAATCGAACCCGGGCCTGGTAACTGGTTGGACGGCCAGGATGTGCCACGCAATTTAGACCGGAACCCAGTGGGGGAGGCATCCACAGGGAACGTACCCTCCTTCCCCTACCACCAACCTCTCGGAAAAACATACGGACCCATATGTTTAACGTGATCGTACTCCATGTCAGTGGCGGAAATCGAACCCGGGCCTACCGCGTGCAATTCCCGCGCGCTAACCACTGGGCTACTTCGCCCTCCGCGACAATCTCCATAACTTTCTTTTTATTCACCCAATTTAGACCGTACCCTCCTTCCCCTACCACCAACCTCTCGGAAGGACTCACGAACCCACATGTTTAACGTGATCGTACTCTGCGTGAACGTGGCGTAAGTTTTGGCAGTGACGGGAATCGAACCCGGGCCTACTGAGTGCAATTCCCGCGCGCTAACCACTGGGCTGCCGCGCCCTCCGCGACAATCTCCATAACTTTCTACATATTCACCCAATTTAGACGGGAACCCAGTGGGGGAGGCATCCACAGGGGCCGTATCCTCCTTCCCCTACCACCAACCTCTCGGAAGGACTTACGGACCCACATATTTAACGTGATGGTATTCCACGTAAACACGGCGGCAGTTTTGGCAGTGGCGGGAATCGAACCCGGGCCTACCGCTAACTTCCCGCGCGCTAATTTGCAATTTAAAATGACCATATGCTTAATTCCATCATCCTCATTCCATTGTTTCATTGTTCTATCATTTAAAATATCCATAAAATTAAAATATCCATTTAAAATATACAAAAGTTAAAATATACATTTAAAAAATCCAGATCGTCCCATCATTTAAAATATAAATATAATAATTTATATAGAGCAAAGGCGCTCTATTCAGAATCGTGACGTCACCTCCACCTTCACGTCCCCACCCACCACCTTCCCTGCTTCAGCGGGGGAGAAACGAACGGAACGCCGAGAAATTTAAAATCATGGCGTCTTTAAAATTGCCATCCTGAAGGCAATTTTCATTATTTCTGGACCACATTAGACTTGTAAGAATGCCAGATATTTCAGCTTTCTAAAAATGTAAATTATTAGTCGAAATTATGAGTACTTTTCACGATGCGAGAATTTAAAAACCAAAAATTGATTTTTTGAGCCAAATGTGAGTTTTGTTTTAAAATCTTTAAAAAATATTAGAAATCGAAATTCAGATTTGAAATTGATATATTTTTACTCGAAATTCTCTGCTCTTTCCGATGGTGTAATTTTTTTTTCTACGATGTCTGGATCGTGGAGAAAAAAGGGCAAAAAGGGCAAAAAACGGTCGAAATCGCATAAAACATTAAATAAATAAAAAAATAATTAAAATTTTAAAAATCGGTTTTCACGTGTCCCCTTCCCTCCCCCCCGGGTCTCCGATTGCCAAATTTCGTAGCTCTCCGACGCGCGGTCGCGAAACGTATAGTGTATAAGACAGACACACAGACATTGCCTTTTATTATATAGATTAGGCATTTTATTTATTCTTTTGTATTATTTTATTTCAATTTTTTTCTGGTAAGTGAAAGTTCAAAGAATTTTTTTTAACTATTTATATTAAATTCGAATCAATAACGATTTATACTAAATCCGAATTAATAACGATTTATACGGTAATCAAATTTATTCGAATTTAGTATAAGTTGTTCAACAGCCCAATTTTGTAAACATTACATGGGTAGTTACAAAGACAGAGTGGTTTTCCATTGAACAAACTAATACAATTAGCATACTAAAAGCAGAACTTTCGTGCTCTAAAATGCTCCAAATGTGTGCAAATTCGTAAAAGTACATATTCGTCAAAGGTTTCAACCCCATTATATACAATTTCAAAACTTATACAGTGCAATGTAGAGAAAGTAAAAATGTATTATCTGATCAACAGATAAGTATGATGGTTGGTATGGTCAGCATGCAACCGTGTTTCATTCTATTAGTTTAATTTTTAAGTTCATGTCCACGCTTAAAGACAACAATTGATTGTTTTTTTGGATTAATGTATCGATAAATGATCTTAGAATACATCGAGATAGCCATATAAATACACCCATAGTTTACAAGTGTGTAAAGCATATTTTTAACAAATCGATCTTCAATTAAACAAGAACAAATAAGTAATGGAAGTTTCCAACATTTTGGAAGACGCAGATAATTTACATCCATGAACTTATATCGCGCTGGTTAGTGAAAAGTATTCTCTGGTATCGTGGGTGTACCCTGTAAAAATGCTTGTACCCCAACCGGAAATCGAAACCTGGATCTACGAACTGGATAGCTGACTCTCTACCGTTGAGCTACTGGGACGAAGTTTCAAGCTTTTATCTTTAAAGTGCATTCTCAACCTTTTAATGTCAGATTGGCGGGCAACTAAAAATCTGACAAACCACGTAATGCTAATTTTACCCCAGGTCTGCCTTCTGATGCTATTTTTATTCTCCAGGTTAGCTTCCTACGTGGTCCTTATTTTCCTAATTTGATCCATATCTAAGAGCCTACTGAATCCTTGCTAGTCATTCTAGTGTTACTTTCAGATCTCCGACATCTTTGCACTAACCTACAGGGTTGATTTGTTCGGGTTCCATTTTAAAGAACCTTGCTACCTCAACCGGGAATCGAACCCTGGATCATCGAACTCACTAGCTGACGCTCTACAGCCGATACTATTCTCGAATCATTGATGTACTTCACAATTCAATGTAATTCGTATCACGCCAACTGATTTCCAACTGTACGATGACTCCTTTTATATACTCTGCGTAGACACTTGCAGAAGGAGCCGGTATCTCCAAAAATATTTGTTATTTTGAGGAAGTTCTCGTACCTTCGAAAAGTTGCCAAATAGGGTATAAATTGTAAAATCTGGCAATAATTCCACGAGTGTTCAAATATGACAATCATGCACTGACGTAATAGACAGTGCTGCTTGTAAAGGTGTTTTTCCCTTTTGGTTCTCAAAGAACATCCAGTGACGCCATTTTGTTTGTTCGTAACATTATTTTGCGCTCGTCAGCATGGAATAGCTGTTTTCATCAATGGCATATAGCAAAAAAACTTGCTATATACCGCAATTGTGCAAACCCAAGTGTGTGTTACAAATTTCTGGGAACGCCCGCTACTGGTGCTCCTAATGCCCCACTTCTTGTTATTTTAAACCTGACTTTTGCAGTTTCGTGTAGTCGGAGATAAATTGTTTAAGTATTTGATGCCGGCTACGTGGTAGGATTGAAATTACCAGTTCCCTTACCAGTTTGTAAAATTGGGGTATATAGTATGTTTTCTTGCTGCCATTACTGATAACATTTATTCCATGCTGACCAGCGCATAATAAGCACGAAACCAGTCCATGGATGCTGCTACATATAATGGGATCCTCCTTTCTATTTGTTGAAAAAGTTCTGATCTTTTGATCTGACAATCGAAATCAAATTCGCCTGGATGACTACTAGATAAAAAATAATTCTCCAGATCTGCAACATATTTTTGGAACGAATGTACAATATTGCCCTTATGCCGATAGCTGCTGATAACTTTATTTTCTCATACTACAGAATATAGTATGGAGAAAATATTGTTTTTACGAAAATTTTCGATTTCATGATTTTGAAATCACATATATGTTTTAGGACCTCCTGAATACGTCGCGACTATTTGCAGACTGCTGCCCGTCTGTTTTTCTGTCTGCCCGTCTGTGGTCGATTTCTACTGTATATGACAGCTACCACAGCTATTATGGATTTGCACGAAACTTTATATCCGGCTTTGTTATCGAAAACTCAAGAAGTAGATGGAATTTTTTGAAATTCTAGCGAAAACTTTGTAATGTATTCGAAAGTTTATATTTTCTTAACATGACAGCTTAACATTCAAAGTCTGTAAGGCATTTGTTTAGACAGATCAGGTATAAAATTATAATTGCGTAAAAAATCAGCACCCATGATGGGAGTAGAATTATTGCCAACAAACTATGACTATTTAAAATACAGCCTGATACCAAGATTTAATGAAATATATTGAAATGTATGCACATGAATGGGGGAAGTGTTACTTGCAGAAAGAGTCATTTGGGAAGTGTTTTTCCTTTGTAATTTTGAAGCTGGGACGATAGATACGCCTGATCCCGTATGTATTTAAAAGTTTACGTGAGTGCGTTTGTCAGACACAAAAAGACGACACGAATTTTTAGGCAAGGTGGTAGTCGCCTTTACAATTGCCTCTTTTTGTCATTTTTTTTGGTATTTACAAAGAGAAGCACATTTTAAAGCCTTTTCCTCAATTTTGTAATGATGATAACAATATTATTTATACTTAGTTTTTGATGTGCTTCTTTGTCGTGAAGTTTTATTTCGGTTGCGACAGAGTCTTCTGATATGAGAAATATTATCTATCATCCAACTTAATTTTTGTATTTTTGTAAGCAATCTGTCTTCAATGGAATTAAATGAGGAAACAGGAGAACAAACACTCACCGAAATTGTTGTCACTTCAATAATGACACTCTCCGCCGTTTCTGATGCAGCGTCCAAATTCAGAGGATTGTTGGCTGCTTGAACAGGTTGGACTTGCAACGATAAATGCTGAAGAAAAAGTTGTAACATTAGTTCACCAGGTTCTAGCATTAGTTCATCAGGTTCTAGCATTAGTTCATCAGGTTCTAACATTAGTTTATCAGGTCATTTTCAGGGTGGCATTTCATGCCGTGTTCGGAAGGCCATCACCAAGATGCTCTCACATAAGTAGATTTTTAATTTCCTGCTGGGAGGATTCACCTCTGTGTTGTTGTTGTTGAGACCCAGACCGTCCGACCTACCAGAAAGGTAGGATTCACCTCTGTGTGTAATACGTTCAGTTTTTTACATGAAGGTATGGGTCATCTTTCTCAGGATTCATAATTATAGCTCTAACGATTGCAGCAGCTTTCGGAGGTAAATGTGAAACGACATATTTAAATTTAGTTTTAATCTCAGTCACCGCCTCCGCTGTACCGAATTCGAAAGTGCTTTCAGACATTGTGAACCACAATGCAGAATCACTGCAATTGTACGGTGGAATTTAACCTGCATTTGATACCGTTTTGACTAGTTGATTGTTTTGAAATGCAGAGTTTAAAAATCCAAAAAGTAATCGGGCTATCTTCAATCCTCACTTATAGAGGTATTATATCAGAGAGATTTAAACCTTGGTGAATTGAAATTTTCAAAACGTGAAAACTAAATGCGATTTGAAAGTCTACGTCAGTGAATTTGATAAGAAACCTCTTTAAAGTGAGATTCATTTACAAGAATAGATACATTACCGGGCCAGCATTTGTAGTGATCTCGTATAAGTAATCACTAGACTGCGTAATTCTTCTTGAATTCCCCTTATTTCAAGAACATTCGTTTTTCAACATACACGGGCAATCGTCAGCGAATAAATGGCTTTTCATCCAGCAAGGAACAAGAATGCGTATGTTACGCGGTTGACGTCATTCTTGGCAGATAGCCAAGAATCGAATACGCATTTTTTATAATAGTTCAATGATCACGACACTTAACAGTTTCAATCATTGTAGTGAAAAATAGCGGCGATGCGATTTTTGTGTTCGTGATGCCATTAGTCCATCTCGAGGAGGGGGAGGAGTAACCTCTCCGTGGGGATTCGATATCAAATTGTATATCAATCGCAATATTTTTTCAAGCCCTTTAAAATGAAGGGTAACATGTTATAGTTGGACCAAACCAACAATACAGATTTTCGATATCTTTTCTTGCAAAAATTGAAAATTAAAATCACAACATATTTAATAGTGAATTCTAGTATGAGAAAGTCGAATTGAATCAAACTTCAGGTAATTAAGTTCGGGTCTATCCTTAGCATGAACTCCCTTTTTTTTTGCATTGATGTATAGATAAAGATAACATTCAGACAGATATGCATATCGAGTATAGTACATTCAGACAGTCATATCGTTACTTCTGAACCTCCTATATAGGAAGCTGGCGCACCCGTTTTTTTATGCCGTACTTGCTCATTGGTTTCGATCCAGAAGTGACTCAAATCGTACAATATGGTATAAATAAATTAGAGGATGTTCTGCCGTAAATTGCTGTAATAATTCCCAAAAAGAGATACAAATGTTTGGATTCCTGAATGAACAAGAAAGAAGCAAAATATGTATAAATTGCAGAAAAGCTGAATGAAGAAGGTTTTTTAGCTGTAGTCGACAAGTGTGCAAAACGGATGCGTCAGCAAGGAGAGTGGCGTTGGTTCTCACTGTTTGTCTGGGTCTCGCTTACTGGGTGATGCAACATGAAGGTCTGCGTTATAGGAGTCCTAGATACGTCCATACTTTTGAAGTCTGTAAAGCATTTTTTATAGCAAATCGATCTACATTTCTATTTTTAGAATATTTTCTCCTGATCATATGATCCAACAATATAAATCAAGTTCATTTAGAATATGAGAAGAAAAATAAAATGGGGGTATGACTTTCCTATGCAGCACATGACTAATTCAAGTACTTTACTTTTTTAATGCGAAACAATAATGGACAAGATCCGCGGCATAATGTTTTTAAAGCTGAAAAATGCCCTTAGATTTGGCGCTTTTCTGGTGCATGTAAATTTATTTTGAAGTACTAAATTGACGACTTATATTTCTTGAAAATCAAACTTGACAATTGGAAGTATTGGTAACATTGCGAAAGCAATATAATGTTATATTTATATATGGTAATTACAATGTCATGCATTTGGCGTTATTTTTTCAATTTTAGCGTCATTTTTGCCAATTTGGTGACATTTTCATCAGTGTTGGCTCACATTAAAAAATCGTCAAATTGGGGACCAACGCCACCAAATTTTTTGCCAAGTGTTACACATTTGATGAAACTTACAATTCATTTTCATGTATTTTTTTATACATTTATATAGAAACCGTGCAATATCTCAAGAACGGTTCAAGCTAGCTCTCTTAAGTTTATGTCATTCGTTTTAGAATAAGAGATACATACAAAATGATTCTTTATTGAACATTATTGAATGTCCTGATTTTTTGTGATCTTTTTAAAAATTCATTCGAAAATTTGAGGGTCTTTTTAACGTTTGATCGCGTTTTCAATCAACACGGTTCCAGTAGTGACGGATCGTAATAATCGTACAAAATTTCGTTCGAAGCGCTCCATTCGTTTTCGTGAGATCTCACATTCACAGACTCACAGAAACACACACTAACAGACACACATACACACACAAACACATATACACAGTATCACCTTAAAAACGTTCGATTTAAGTTCAGGGATGCTTGAAACCGTCCGTCGAAAACTTGAATTCGAATTTTCCGCTCCGTCACAACTTTACCTGTATATTATACTCTGTATGTAGGGAAAGTAATAATTGTTTCGATCTGTAACATATTGTTGGAACGAATGCCCAGTGTTTCCTTTATTGCTGCCGATTTGCTGATTGTCGCAGCTGTTGATATTTTTTATCTTCGATATATCCTAATCAAAATCCGCGTTCATAAATGCTAAGGAAATAAAAGCATCTAGTTAACCAATAGAACTATGTCATCTATGATGCCATGCTTAAAATTTTCTTCCGTTTCGATTAGAGAAATAAGTTTATATATGTTGAGACGTTTTTGCAAGTTGTTTTATCGAGATAAATAATCTTCACTCGTTTAAAAGTGTTCTGAAAGGTCTGAGACGATAAAAAAATATTTATTTAGTCGTTTCACATTTCTGGCTTTCCGTAATTATGATGGTATTTAGACATTTAGGCTATTTATGGTATTTAGGCTATAATATTTACTCAATGGTGCGTCACCTTAGGGATTATTTTAAATTTCACTTTTTCACTTTTTCATATTATGGTGATAAGAAACTCTTTTCTTAAATATTTCGACATATCAAGGGCTTTTGTCGGTATTCGTTATTTTTTTACTCTTTCCTCCTAGTTCCTCTCTGAAATTCTGTCTGTTAGGTGAAGGCACAATACAATGAGGTGTTTCTGTGTTATTGAACAAGATAATATATGAAATGCATGCTTTAATAAATAAATTTATATCAAAAATTTAGTTCACTTTTTTCATTTTTCTTCAAAAATATCTATTTTTTATTTAGTGATTTGGTAGCTATCTGAATGACTCATGAATATCATGCAACGACAGTGTCATAAAAGTACCACATTACAGTAAAGCATACATTTTGCTTACATTCTATTATGGGAGTTCTGTCAGAAACATCAGAAACGAAGGTCTCCACCTACATCTTACAACATAGACATTAATTTATTTATTCTCAGAGATTTCTATAATGAGAAGTACTCAAATGTTTACCACTAATGTATTATTGTTTCTAATCACTAAAGACGAATGTTTATAAATCTCTATATTAAAAGAAAAGTACTTGACGTCGTTGCTGTTCAACAAAATTCGCGTCCCTCATGCTTCTCTATCACGTAGCGCAAAATCTATAGCATACAAAAATATGAAATTTGGTACATTTGTAGAGAAATATTAGGGAAACACACTGATATGAACTGTTTCTCGATTTAAAATTTAGTTTAGGAAATATTTAATGTCAAAATCAAAGGAAGAGTTTTGAGCTGTGAGTTCGCGTTCTGGATAGATTAGCAATAACAAGACATTTTTGGTGGCATGTACCTACATAGTTGAAATTTCACTGGACAGGAATCTTTTTTTAAAATTTCGATTTAGTTAATGAGATATTCAATTTTTTATGCACTTCTGAAATAAATATTTGAGCATTTTGCAACTATTGTTGTTATGCACATTACAATTTATATGCTATATTGTACAACAGTGTTTTGTTGTACATTTCTCTATACTGAAAAAGTAACACGATATTTTGCCACTGTTTTCAAAACCCAACTTTGCCTAACTGGGGCCTGGCACAGACATTGCTCCCGGCCTCCAACTCTTCACCTCCCGATATATATGAAATGAACAAAAATAATTTTCAAAATCATAATTCTAAAAAAATGTTTACTAAATGTGGTTCTTGTATATTTTAATGGAAACTAAATTATTGGTTTTCTTATCATAGCTAAGATGCCAACATGTTTACTTAATCCCTATATATCCCCAAAGGGAATCTTTTCGCCGTGAAAACCTATTTCGATGGCATATATATTTTTTGAAAAGCAGACGTTAATTCTTTGATGTTGCAATTGTTTACTTTGGGGCCCCTATGATGCGAAAGCTGAGGGCAGATGTCCCTCCATGCACCTGCGGTAGCTAGGCCCTGACTGTATTAGTAACAAACGGCAAAATGTACAGTTATGAAATTTTGCTGCTCGTAATACAGTAAGAAATTGTTCTTGTTACCAGGGGGAACGAAAATGTTCGCAATGAACTGGCTATATTCTTCCTGGCGCTCAGCGAGCGCCAGAAAATAGCAGAAAAGTTTTGCAACCTGCGAAGCGAGTTTTGGGATTGGTTAGCGCAAAGAGTTGGTGGCGAAGCTTGGTGAAATTGTTTGCGAAGCGAGTTAAGCAAGTTGGTGAGCGTCAGAAAATAAAGGGGCAACGCTCTAACGGGTGCATCACGGCTGCGACGAGTTCTGATTAATGAACGGCAGCGAATGGATGGTGGAGCCCCGGGGTTTTGTGAGCATTGGACACATAGACGGTCGTGTGTGCCGGCCAGATTGAAAGAGCTTGCGCTCCAGGGCTGGTGAATGTCAAATAACATGAGAGGGTATTATGCCTGCGTAGCAGGCGGCATGAGACAAGCTCAGCAAACGTTAGTGAGTAGGAGGCAAAGACTCCCATCTCGCGAAGCGAGTTACGGGGGTTGGCGAGCGTAGCGACCATAAAAGAAAACTAAAATGACAGGCAAATATGATATGTGTCGTCCTTCTGCAAAGCTCTTGGTAATGGATAAAATTAGTTATACCGAGTTGTAAATTTAAATTTGAGTTCACAAAATGTGAGACTAAATCGACGAAGATCATAGTTATAAAATTAGCTGATATATGGAGGCCCTAAATTTTGAACCGTGGTCTTAGGTTAGTGGTGAAATATTCAAGTTTACATCACATGATTTGCAGAGAGAGTGATCATGTTTTTCAATTAAATGAATATAATTGGAGAAGAAAATGATATATATTTCAAAGAATGGTTCTTGTAACAATTTATTTATTTATCTTTTTACTGGTTTATTTAGTAGAGAATTCCATTTCATTTACTAAATTATTCACAAAGCATTATAAAAATATAAAACGTCCCTAGAGAGTTCTGAAGGCAAGAAGTTGTTTATACCAGTCAGACTGATCCCAAATAATTGTAAGATATACATTTTTATGGTAATATAAAAAGTTTTTAATTCCGTCTACGATAAAATCATTCAAACATACTCAATATCGTTGTATTCTACGTGTTCTCTATAAATTGCAATCGCTGTGACACGCAGCGACGATTCTTTTTGAACCGATATATTATAGAATGCATAATAATAAGTCATTTGCTTATGTCTTTACTTATATTCAGTAACTATTTTTTTAATGAATCGGCAGTGGATCTGGTTCGATGGAGCCGAAATTGTTTTGCTTAAATAACATTTTGGAAAATAAAACTCCAATAAAGTGCAATAAGTTTATTCCATTTTTCCAGTTTTTACAGGCTTTCAAAGCACTATAAATTACTCACTACCTGTTTATAGCTAGCTAGCACCTTTAGTTTTTATTGTGATTTCATTTGGATACTCCGATCATAGATTACACGTAAATATGAAATTATTTTACTAATTTTCTTGGCGGTACATAAATTAAACTGATACAATATACATATGACGAGATTTTACTTTAAGTTAATCTATAAACTTGCCTGGTGACATATAAATACGTATTTGAATATGTATAAATATGTACTTGAATACATATAAATACGCATTTGAATACGTACTTGAATAGCTACATATAAATATGTACTTGAATAAGTAATTGACTATGTATTTGAATACGCAGTTGAATACGCATATTTCTATTTATTCTGTTTAAATTTTATCAATCACTAAACATCTTTAGAATCTGCATGTTCATTTAACTTCTTAATCTTTTTTAAAGCAAAACAAAATATCTCGTACTTGGGCACCAATATTTCTGTAAGACGTAAGTAAACACATTGAGATGTAATACTCGTGACGTTTTAAACATTACAGTTTTCCTACCCATTGGAAGACCGAGGTTAAAATGCTAAAATATCAAAATTATAACTATTATACATCTAAAACTAAGAGCTAGATCTAAAATCCAATGATATACATTTGTAGACCTCTCAAAGAGATACAAATTCTTGTTTATTGTTCCTAGCTAGCACTTTTAGTTTTTGAGATACAAACTTGAGAAATGGAAAATTTTCAATTTACTTCAATATATGAATATTGAATACGAATTTGCAATATACAATAGACGAATACTTGTAGACTACAAGAGCTTTTAAAAGACAAATTACAGATGTGGAAACTGGATTTCGTAATACATATTTCTGCCGTTTACTATTTATATCTGTCTTTTATAGTTTCGAAGATATTTCGAGTGAAAGTAAGCAAAATGGAAAAAAGTCCCTTGGGTAATTGTATTTTAAAGGTTTTTCTAAAAACAAGAAGTTCAAATTATTAAAATATGAAAGTAATTTTTATATATTTATAATCCGAACTATATTTCCTTTAAAACATGTATACTTGTTTGCAATTTCATCGTTAGGTTCGGAGATATAATCGTGCAAAGTGTTTTTATTTTCCGTTTCGTGCAAAGTGTTTTTATTTTCCGTTTCGTGCAAAGTGTTTTTATTTTCCGTTTCGTGCAAAGTGTTATTATTTTCCGTTTCGTGCAAAGTGTTTTTATTTTCCGTTTCGTGCAAAGTGTTTTTATTTTCCGTTTCGTGCAAAGTGTTATTATTTTCCGTTTCGTGCAAAGTGTTTTTATTTTCCGTTTCGTGCAAAGTGTTTTTATTTTCGTTTCGTGCAAAGTGTTTTTATTTTCCGTTTCGTGCAAAGTGTTTTTATTTTCCGTTTCGTGCAAAGTGTTTTTATTTTCCGTTTCGTGCAAAGTGTTTTTATTTACCGTAACACTCCGATTTCTGCGAACGAGAATTTTCTCCGAAAGATATACTTCAAGCATAGATGTTATTCATGTCAAAAGAGTATTTAAAATTAATATTTCTTTAAAATTACATCGATTTTGCAAAGATTCAGGGATTTATAGCATTTTACAATAATTTTAATTTACCAAAATTCAGATGAATAATAATATCTTGAGAACGGATTATCCCTATAGTGAGGTTGCGTCCTTTGTAGTATCAGAAATTAGATGCAAAATTAACATTCATTTAAAACAATATATTCTATTTATGTTTTCATATTTATTATTCTTCCATATTCATTTTTCTTGCATACGACTTTTGTTCTATTTTTGCAGATCATTTTGAAAGTTCAGAAAATTTCTATTTAACGATTTATACTAAATTCGAATCAGTAGTTGGTGAATTTTCTGTTATTTAATAACAGTCCAATTTAGAGAACAGTTGATGGATAGTTGCAGATCTCGAGTTGCTTTTCATTGAAGGTCTTTAGTGCTCTAAGATGCCCTGAATGTGTATAAATTCGTAAAAATGTAAAATTTTCAAAGTTTTAGATTCCGTTATATTACTTATACTCAGTGTTTCTTTCCCGCATACCTCCGGGGAGGCGAAGTTCCCCCGGAGACTAGTATTCGCCCTCCCCCTGTTATATTTCATTTTAACCTAGTCTCTATTTATGCAACACAGCATTTAGATATATTTTTATAGGGCAAATAGAAAACTTGCCCCTCCCCCAAAAATTCTTCCCCCCCCCCCCGGCTCAAAAGTTCTAAAAGAAACACTTGCTTATACTGTGCATTGTAGTGGAAGTAAAATAGAATTATTCAATGAACAGATGAGTGCGGAAACCGTTTGACAAGTGATTGGTAGGATTAGCATGTTTACCAATTATACTGTAAAACTTCAATTTTGATGTTTTGAATTAATATATCGATGTATGATCTTACGATACACTGAGGCACCCATATTTATACAATTACACTTTACATGTCGATAAAGCAGTATTTATTTGGAACAAATCGCTTTCCATTTCTAAGTGTAAAATATATACAAGATGATTCCTTAAGTCATAATTAAGCTAAATAACTTTAGAACAAACACAGATACAGCTATGGAAGTTAAATAATGGTATACTAAAATAACCATGTGCTATTAGATGAGAGTGACCGCTGCGCTCCTAGTGGCAAAATTTGGAACTTAAAACTCCTATCTTGGAAACTATGAGAGATATGGGAAAAAATAAATTGGAAACATTGTAGAGCATCTACTATTTAGTAGGAAATGATATAGGATAGAAAAAGATGGGGTAAGTAGGAAGCTATAAAAGTTCACTTATTTTCGTTGTCGCAGCAAAATTCTAGCATGCAAACCTTGTACTACAGGGAGAAATTTGCATCTGATTAAATATTATATAAGCACAGTTGTTGGTATTAACAGTGTACTATATTTTCTTTATAAATGAATATCACATATCTCCTTTACGTTTGCAGCATTCAAATTGACCCATCTTTTGTACTATATGTCATTTACAACTAATTCGTGGATGCTCTAAAAGTTTCTAATTTAATTGTTTCCCGTATCTCCCATTGTTTCCAAGATAGGAGTTCAAAGTTCCAAATTTTGGCACTAGGGACGCTGCGGTCACTCTTATCTGTTATCCTATGGTAATTTTACTATACAATTATCTAAATTTCATACTTATAACTGTGTTTGTTCTAAAGTTATTTATCTGAATTGGGAATCTTTAGGAATCACACTAGTACATCTGAACATCTGATGAAACGATAAAAACCAAATTCATTTAATTTTCCTGTCAAAGTAAGAGATAAAAATATTATTATTCCTATCTCCCATATATATGTTCGAATGAATGCGATATGTTTTCCGTATTGATGGCGACTCGTCGATCGTCGCAGCTGTTGATCTCATTACATTCGTCTTTTCTTGATTGGAATACACATTTATTAAGGATAAGGATATAAAATTATCTAGTTTACCAATAGAGTTATGTCACTTAAGATATTATTCTGAAAGTTTTGTTCTTTTTCGATTACAAAAGGAATCTAAGATAGAATTCGAATAGACAGACGCTTTCAAAGGAAATACACTCTGTTGCAGAAAAATATAATAAATAAAAAATATAATATATAAAAATATATAATAAATATATAAAATATATATATAAATATATAAAAATAAATAGAATAACATATAAAAAATAATACGAAATTGAGCTAGACTCGCAAACGAGGATATATGTAGATAATTAGAATATGGTAGCAAATAAATGTTTTATTAAGAAATGATGGCAACAAGAAGATGATATTTTAGTAACTGGTAAATCCTCCCTCCTTAACTGGCATACAAGCCGATATTCGGTGCCGCATGGAGTCAATTAAGTTGCTTATGTCCTTCTCTTGAAGATTCTGCCACAAATGTTGCAACTGGTCAGCTAATTTAGTGGTATTTTGAGAAGGTTGCAATTGCCGTCCAAGCATGTCACAGACGTATTCTATTGTTGATGGGTCTGGGGACCTGGATGGGTATGGTAGGATATAAAATACTCAAAGACATTGTTGATAAAATTGAACGGTATGTATTCGAGCTTTACCTTGTTGGAAGATGGAATATGGACAGCTTGAATGCATAGGTAGAACAATCAGCTGCTGAATATCGTTGACGTTCAAGAGAGCCGAGAGATTGGTTTGCCGCACAACTAGAGGAGGTCTGCTGTCCTACGAGATGGCTGCCCCGACAGTCACAGACATACGTAGATGGTCGTGCACCTCTCAACTACAAATGTGTGATTAGAAAGCTGGCAAATCTGCCTTCACACACGTATGTGGCGGTCATCAGCACTGAGACAGAAGCAAGATTCGTCGGACAATATGTCTTTAATCAGACGCTACCCAGGCTGACCGAACTCGGCATCAATTCAGGTGGCTCTGCTTATGTTAAGGGGTCAGTAGTAGGCGACTTAATGGACTTCGACATTTAATCTCATCTTCTTCCAGTCGTCTCCAAATAGTATCTCTTGATACACGATGCATGGAAGATGGCAAATACCCTCGAATGATTGACAGCGACACCATTTTTGTGTGGATGTGGCTTCACTCCTGACTGCAAGATCCTCTTGAGCAATTGTCAGTCAGGAGTATTCTGAGCCTCTGCGATTGTAATATGTGTTTTTTGATTCACTGATCTACTGTTGCCAACACCGAGCACCTATCATATCGCTCCTATCAAGATGGTGGTTAATGCGTCTGTTAAACCAATCAGCTTCCCTTAGGCTTATGATACGACCTCTCTCTAAATCTGGCTATTAATGCGCCATCGAGTACGTCTTAAAGACATTTTTGCACACAACTTGTAGTATCAAAGCAGGAAATTGCAATTTTGCTTGAGTGAGAACACTTATCGCTTTAAATGCTATACGATGTGTCGTTCTCATGCATGTTGTATAAGTTCTATAACACCATTGGCGCTAACATTTTGATCACTTAGATAACTCTTAAAACGATATTAGCATGCCTAGTTTCGCTGTTGTAGCTCAATTTCTTATGGATGCATATATTTTTTTGCACCTGAGTCTACAAAGCATTTGTGCCATACTACATTTATCCGCCGAAAAACAGCGATCAAGAAATAAGTTTTTGTTTTTCTGTAATGACCACTTATAGCTTGAAAACTCTTCAATAGATTTACATATTTTTATAGTATAGAATATAAAGAAGGCATCTCGGTTTTGGTGTTATTCAATCCGTTACATCTCCCAGATTAAGAGCCAAATCGAAAATGTCAAAAATGCGAATTATGGGTGACTGGGCAAAATAATAATAATAATAAAAATAAAAAAAAACTCAAAATAGTTTTGATTAATTATCACCTCTTCTGGGACATAGTTTGTGGCCTCATTCGATCCGTATCAGCTTCCAAGTCAAATTCCAATATTTCGAAAATTTTAATTAGGGGTTAAGATGCAAAGCAATAATTAAACAATTTAAACCACTTTTCAAAATGCTTCAGCACTTCTACTCAAGCCAGGATGTCTGTTTTACTCTTATTCGATCCGTCTCAGCTTCCAGATAAAAGAACAAAAATTAGACATTTTAAAAATTAGAATTGAGGGTGAAAAACTTTGCCGCTACAAAACAATAAATAAATAATTTTATATCTTTTTGTTGGGTGTCACATTTAGTGACCACTAGAAACTGAGAAAAAGCGAATTGCGAGTGAAGTAGCTTGTGATAAAAAAAATACCGAGCGGACCATTTTCCTCACATGGAGATACGGAAAGTTACATATTGGACCGGAAATGGAAATCTTTAGATTTCTTTCCTATTCTCTCGAAAATTCGATTCTGAATTCATATTAATCACCAATAAATCAGAAGTAACATCTCCAGAATCGGAAGTGGAAATCCTTAATCAACTCTTACCTCTTCGAGAATTTGATGTTACGAGTAAATCCATGTCAGCCACCATCTAAGCTCTATCTATTGGAGATCCTGAGAAATAGATACTTCATGAAAATTTTTACCCAAACAATAGTATAACAACATTTTTGCTACGATTGATTATAAAATATAGAAAAAATAGATATATTTTTTGGATGTTAGCAGAATGATTTTACATGTATGAATAAATACAGTTTTATTTATCTCTTAACTTTTTTAATAAATGCAGTTTTCTTTCTCTATTAACTTTTGCAATAAATATAATTTTCTTTCTCTTGTAACTTTTTTAATAAATGCAGTTTTATTTATTTATTTTTTTAATAAATATAATTTTCTTTCTCTTCTGCCTTTTTTAATAAATATAGTTATCTTTCTCATGTAACTTTTTAATAAACATAGTTTCCTTTCTCTTATGACTTTTTTAATAAATATAATTTTCTTTAGGTCGTAACTTTTTTAATAAATACAGTTTTCTTTCTCTTTTAAATTTTTAATAAATATAGTTTTTTTTCTGTTGTAAATATTTTAATAAATACAGTTTTTTTTCTCCTCTAACTTTATTTAATAAGTATAGTTTTTTTCTATCGTAATTTTTTTAATAAATATATTCTTTTTCTTCATATACTTTTCTTCTTCTAGTAACATTTTTAATACCTGCTTCGTTCTTTTCTATTTTTTCATTCCTAGATGGACATTTCATTCTGAATATATTTCAGAACTTTTCTAAATATATCGTGGAAAGAATAATCTTCTTTTGAAAACTTTTCAACGAAGTAAATCTGGGTGTTTTGAAATTTGGGTTTCAACAATGCATATCAAACCGTTGCTTCTAAGATTCAGTTCCAGCCTTAACCCTCGTTTTGAATAAATTGCGCAAACTAGAATTTTGTCTTTGTTACTCAACCACAAAGGCAGAAAATAAAATACTGCAGAACTATTACATCAAAATTGATAGATTATGTTTTGCATAAATAAGAATTAGTGCAACAAGGATCTGATTTTTTTCAGTTATACAACTTTACACACAGTAGAAGTTAACACTTAATTACTTTCCCTACATGCATAATATGATGTATAAGGAAAGTACTGCGACGGGGTCGAAAATTGGAATGAGTTTTCGACGGAAGAGCACGTTTCAAGCATCCCTGAATAAGGATAGAACGTTTTAGAGATCATGTGTGTGTGTGTGAGTATGTGATTCCGTGAGTCTGTGGAAGCGAAATCTCACGAACGAATGGAGTGTTTCGAACGAAATTTGGTATATCAATTGGTGAATACTGGAAACTTATTAATTTTAAACGCAATTGAATCGGAAGAGTCCCTAATTTTCGAATGGAATTTCGAAAATATTATTAAAAAATCAGAACCTTTTATAATGTTACATAAATGATCATTTAAGTAATTTCCATTAGAAAACGAATGACACAAACTTTAGAACGCTAATATGAATTGTTCTCGAGATGTTGCACGTTTTTCTAATAAATTTATCAAAACTATTGCATAAAATTGAAAAAAAAAACATTAATTATCCTGAAATATATTCACGCTTCATGCAATATTATGCTATAAATGCGCTAACATCATTCTCGTAGATCTAGTTTGATCCATTTACTAGGCAAGTGTAATAATTTTGTATTTTTAACGACCTTTTTGTTCCTTTTTACATTGTTCTTGTCTTAGTTATCCAGAATTTTGGACTTATTCTTATATCTTGACCGCCACCCACGATTCCAGAGGATACGTTGTAACAATATTTGGCTATGCTAAATATGAATTGAGTTCATGTAAAAAAATTCGTCCATGTTAAATATGAATTTTATTCATGTAACAATATTCGTCCATGTTAAATATGAATTGAGTTCATGTAACAATATTCGTCCATGTTAAATATGAATTGAGTTCATGTAATAATATTCGTCCATATTAAATATGAATTGAGTTCATGTAATAATACTCGTCCATATTAAATATGAATTGAGTTCATGTAACAATATTCGTCTATGTTAAATAAGAATTGTATCCATGTAACAATATTCGTCCACGTTAAATATAAATTGAGTTTATGTAACCATATTCGTTCATGTTAAATATGAATTAAGTTTATATAACAATATTCGCCCAAGTTAAATATGAATTGAGTTCATGTAATAATATTCGTCCATGTTAAATATGAATTGAGTTCATGTAATAATATTCGTCCATGTTAAATAGGAATTGAGCTTATGTAATAATACTCGTCCATATTAAATATGAATTGAGTTTATGTAACAATATTCGGCTATGTTAAATAAGAATTGGATCCATGTAACAATATTCGTCCACGTTAAATATGAATTGAGTTTATATAACAATATTCGTCCATGTTAAATATTAATTGAGTTCATGTAACAATATTTGTCCATGTTAAATATGAATTGAGTTCATGTAACAATATTCGTCCATGTTAAATATGACGGTTTGGAATTTTCCGAGCTGAGGTCGTTACAGAGAATGCAATTTTTGAAGTATGATGGTATGATGCATGATATGAATAACATTTTATTGTTTGACGTGTCCCAAGCATTCATAATTTTAATTTTGTTTGTTTGAGAAAAAAAAGTTTTAGAATTTTCTATCCTTCATCTTGACGTTAGCTGATTGATATGAATAAAACATTATTTGCATAAATTTATACAATATTCCATTTTATGCGTATGTTGATTGGAACAAAGGTGAATTCCTGCACAGTATAAGTAATGCGTGATGAAAGTTGTTCAGATAGGTATTATATCAGTAAAAATATCTGATATAGGCAGGACATGACGTTCCCTATGCAATGAATTTACTTCATTCACAGTAAAAAAAAAGGATGTAAAAAATCCCCTGCACGAAATTGTTAACATTGAATTGTACATTTGGCGCTTTTACTGATGACAGCATGTAAAACTATTTTAGAGTTAGTATTTCGTCCAAATCTAAATCAACATATATTAATATACATATCATCCGCAATAAGCAGCATAGTTCATAAGCAAAATATTTTATTGATTAAATCTTCAATTCGATGTAATTTCTCTTAATTTAGCGTCATTTTTACAATTTTAAACATATTTTCGTCAATCTGGATCGAAATATTGCCATTTTGGAGACGAACTTGAAATTTGGTATACAGGTACTTCAGGTATATCTTGTCGTTATATTTCTAACTTCGAATGTTTTCTTTAGTTATTTTATGTTTTAGACTGATTTACAGCGATTTGGTGGCGATATTAACACATGTCGGTTCCATAGCAACCAAAAATATCACTACATATTTACCATCTTCACACCACAGAAAAGATCGAAAAGTTGCCTTTTAAACAAATTTTGAGCTGAATCCATATGATTAATAGACGAATTTTAGTGAATTTTTAAAAACCATATACTTTTCATGCGTTTTATACCTCTTTGATTTTTATATTCCGATATAACAGAATCTGATGTGGCAGCACATGACTTTCCCCACAGACTCAAATGCATTTTCTCTTTATTTCTTCAATAATTCATTAAATTGAGTTTAATTGCAAAAAATAATAGACGTAATTATTTGAAATTACACTATATGTGAACTTCTAATTCAATTTTCGTTTTCATTTGGAAAACGGAAGTATTAAAAAATAAGTTTACAGTATTAAAAAATAAGTTTCAGTTATGAATTTTTGTTGGAAGTTTTATAGCAGGTATTTCAACATGCTATCCCTTTCAAAATGCATATTTATCAGGAGAAGGGCGCATTAGTGTTTTGTAAATCTTTGTGATCACAAATGTTTGATTATATATATATATATATATATATATATAATGCTTTTATTACTAATCACTCAAATCTTATTAAACTTAAAAAATTTTCCTAAACTTCTCCACTTTGTACTATTCAATAATTATAGTTTTCAAGGTAATAAATAATACAAGTCTCTCGGGTTCCACAAGGTGGCTGTAGTAGCAGTATGTTAGCTAATTTATACGTTTATCATTATGAAAATACTTTTACTTCAACTGATTATAAAATGTACAGTGATGTTGATGATCTGATTTGTTTAGTATTTACTGACAACTATGCCATAGATATAGATATAAATCCGGATAATTTGGAATTAATTCCCAATGAAGCCTCTGTCAGTAATAGTGTTAACTTTTTGGATGCTAATCTATAATTATTGAACCAACTAATAGGATATTTACTAGTTTATATGATAGAAAATACTATTTTCAATTTAATATTAATAAAATATTACCATTAAATTCTTGAAGTAATTAAAAATGTTATACTTATCAACCTTTTAGAATTTATAGATTATCAGATAAAAAATTTTATGCTTTGTACCTTAATCTCTCTAAAAAAAAGTAGCTGCTGCCATCGTCACTGTTTGACAAACTTCTTGTTAATTGAGATTCTTTGCTTCGTACCGCAAAAAATATTGCATACAAAAATATGAAATTTGATATACTTGTAGAAAAAGCTTCGAGGAATATGCTAAAATAAACCGTTTCTCTCTATATATTTTAGTTTAAGAAATATTGAATGTCAAAGACAAAATATGTGAGTTGCGAGTTCGCGTTCTGGATTGACTAACAATAGCAAGACCACGAATTTTTGCAAGCAGGTACTTATATGGGTGAAATTTCGCAGAATGGAGGCCCTCTTTTTAATTTCGATGTAGTTTTTTTTTTTGAGTTATTTTACTTTTTATGCACTTCCGATGTGAAATTTTTGTTTCGTATCGGCAGTTCTATCGAATTCTCTGTCTCGTACCGCAAAAACTACAGCATACGAAGATAGGAAATTTGGTACATTTATAGAAAAATAATAGGGTAACACGATGAAGTAAATCGTTTATCGATTTAAACATTGGTTTGCATGAAATAGCCCGCGAAGCGAGCTCAGAATAAAAGAAATACATTTTTGGATTCCCTGGGCTAAGAAAAATCCTTGCTTTAACTTTCTGTGGAAAATAGGTAAGGATCGAAAAAGAGATTTTTGAAAGTAGAACTTATTGGAAAGGTAGATATGAAGCGAGTTCTGCGAGCGCAGCGAGTAGGAGGCGAAGCCTCCTGAAGGTAGTTGCGCGAGTGGAGCGATCAGGGGGTAGAGTCCCCTAGTAGCCGAAAAAATACCAGTATATTATATAAATATCCAGTATATGTCGTAAATGGTATAGTTAATAATTTTAAATTAGCTGAATGTTCTTACATAACCTCCTTAGTACTTTATATTAGCTAATCAACAACATTCTCTAGCATTAGCATTACAATGTATTTACATCCTCGTAGATATTAGACTCCTCACTTTCATTATTTTTTACATCCCTTTATTACGTAGCTTTTACAGGTGAAGCTATAGCATTTTATTTGCAATACTGTTTTGTATATCTCGCGATTGGCGACAGTTGATCTTCACTTTTATCTCCTGCGAATGGCAACAGTAGTCTCATTTTTTGTCGCTTTAATAGAAGACATGTGCAGCATTTTCTCAGGTAAAATATCTTGGATTCTAATTTTATGTTTCAATCTTTAAGCTTATAGGCCCAGTAGATAGAGTTTATAGAATTTAACTATCTCTGTCTTCAGATACTAGATTTGTTTAGTCATTTTGAATAGATACTAGGCCTTGAAAAATAATCTGTTCAAAATGAATTCATTTTTAAGCCTAATGCTCTTCCAAGTGTTTGGCTTTAATATTTGGTCATTTTCTGTTTTTCAATTTTGAAATCTCACCATTGATATTTGTAGATTATATACATATAGTTTGATGACTAGATATGCTTTTTATTCTCCCCTTGATTGATGAATCTCTGTCTTTTATATCTTTATAAGTTGCTATCTCAGATTTTAAGTTATGGTTTTATGAGTTACAACTTATCTCTAATCTATCATTGGTATTCCGTATAATATTTTATTTTATATATATATATATATATATATATATATATATATATATATATATATATATATATATATATATATATATATATATATATATATATATATATATATATATATATATATATATATATATATATATATATATATATAGAGAGAGAGAGAGAGAGAGAGAGAGAGTGATTATAATTAAAGTTCCCGGTTTGAAAATGGTCTCAAATAAAAAGCACTGGTCAGAATGATTTGAAATTTTGCGTAAATACTCGTGGAGCAATGGGATTTTGTTTGGTGAAGAAAAAAACATTAGTTCAAAAAGTCACCGCTAGGAGAATAATTGATGCTTTACTACACTAGAAAGCAATACAAAAGTAATATACGTTGACTTATTCATTGGTTAATGGAGTAATAAATGTTCAATATGCTGTCCTTCGAATACTGAATTAAAAGTCGACTTTTCATCATCATATGCATGCAAGTTATAACAAAAATTTTCATCCATTGAAATAATGTTAAATTCTAAGCAAACGTAAGCCGTATCTTTTTTCACAAAAAGTGGATTTAACTTGTTTTGCATAATTGCTCTTCAAATGCTGCTGCAAATTTGCATAAGATAGTGACGTTGCAATAAACGTTTGCTATGAAAAAGGAAGAGCGGAACTTGTTTCTCTTAACTTAATGAAAAATCTCTATTGTTCTGTCGTAATGACTCTATCATTAAAAGGTCGTGCTCTTCTTGTCAAATAGTTTTATGAGAATAACAGCTCTTGTTTAGTAGCTATTAGAAAGTTCAGAACGTTGAAAAAAGTTAAAATCTGGTCCTTTGTGTGGCAAATGCTTGCGCAAAATGATTTTAAAATTTGAAGAGACTGGCTCTTTGGACATCAAACCTGGCACGGGACGGAAAGCAGTCGATGGACAGATAATGGAAGACGTAGCTGCAGCGTTAGAAGAAGCGCGTTACGCTAATGCATTTACGAGTGCACGTGGAATTGCCCGATCATTAGACGTACCCTCCAGTACAGTGCAAAAAATTTTGAAACACATTTTGAAATGTTATCCTTACAAACTGACCCATGTTCAACAGTTGCTACCGGCGGACAATGTTGCACGTGAAATGTTCGCACTTCAATTTCTTGCTAGGATACAAGTGGACGATGAATGGCCCTGGAACGTTTTGTGGACTGACGAAGCACACTTCCATCTCCACGGAACTGTTAGTATGCAAAATTGCAGAATCTGGGCAACCGAAAATCCATAGGAACTACGACAGGTGCCTCTTCATCATGCCATCCTCTCAGTCACTGTGTGGTGCTGATTTACAGCAGCGTTTATTATCGGGCCTTTCATTTTTGAGGAAGTTGGTCTTCATGGCCCCGTCACCTGTTCTGTCAATGGTCATGGATATGAACGTTTTTTGAAAAGTCACGCTATACCCACACTGCAAGAGCGTCAGTGTATCGATAATACTACTTTCATGCAGGATGGGGTCCACCACATATCGCAAAACCAGTAAAGCGGCTTCTTCGCAGTCATTTTGGAGATGACAGAATCATCAGCCGCCATTTTCCTGTAAGATGGCCAACACGTTCCCCTGATCTCAATCCATGTGATTTTTGGCTTTTGGGGCTTCTGAAGAATGAGGTGTTTAATGGACACATTACCAATTTAGCGGAACTTAAAGCTAGCATCACGCATCACATCCACAACATCTCTACAGAAACACTCAAATCTGTTGTTGAATACGCTATTTTGTGCTTTCAGATTGTTTCAGAATGCGAAGGACAGCATATTGAACATTTATTACGTCATTAGCCAATGAGTAAGTCAACGTTTATTACTTTTGTATTGCAATCTAGTGTAGTAAAGCGCCAATTATTCTTCTAGCGGCGACTATTTGAACTACTGTTTTTTCTTCACTAAACAAAATTCCATTGCTCCAGGAGTGTTCACCCAAAATTTCAAATCATTCTGGCCAATGCTTTTTATTTGAGACCGTTTCAAACAGAGAATTATCACCCTGACACACACACACACACACACACACACACACACACACACATATATATATATATATATATATATATATATATATATATATATACATATATATATATATTAGAAATATGTAATAATAAAAAAATTATGTAATAACAAAAATTTTCAAGCAATATCAACATCACCAAAGAAGCAAACCCACGGCCACAACGCCGACAAGAGAAGAGAACAGCATCATCCCAAACCCGATGACTAGTCAGAGCTAAACTCCTCCCCAGGTCTGAGCACTTAACCCCAGCGAAACCAAACACATGCCCGTCCCAGACAGAGCAACAGTACACTACCACAAACACTCCAACCCAGACCACAGGCATCAAAAAATGAAAAAATCAAAATAGGATACACCAAGAAAACCTGTACCACCATGCGGCATGAATATATATATATATATATATATTTGTTGAATATTTTTAACCACAGTAAAGGAGAGTCTTATTTTTCTTTGCTGCTTAATCTCAAGCAAAATTCAACCAATTTTTATAGTGCGGACCTTATAGAACCTTGTCAATAAAATCTGATGTCTTTTTCATAAAACTGTCAGTCAAAGATTGGGACACTGGAAATACTAATTTTAAATGGATTTTAAGTTCTAAGGGAGTGATTTCTATATGAAAACGGCAAATGATTTCCAAAACCGCTAAAACAAGGATATTTCACCTTCTTATCGAATGTATCCAGTTAATGAAACATTTCTGTGTTAGAATAATGTGGCAATTTACTAATGTGTGTCGACAGACCACCTGTGGATAGCAAATGATAAGATAAATAAGGGTATTACTCATTTATTAAAAACAATTATGATTACAACATTCCAGAAAAGGATATTGAATCCATCTTTGAAGTTTTAGAAATATGCTTATCTTTTTGTTGAATTATTAGTGGTAAGAAGCCGTTCAAATTAATATAAAATGGAAATATTTACCTCCCTTGTGTCTTACTTACTCATAACCCCTTACAGCTATGAGGTACTCTTGGTTGTGCCTCAAAATTTCCGTACTCTAGGTGCAGATGTTTCAGTTGCAACTTTGTTCTACCTCAAAGACAGCTAAAACAGTCTTGGAGGATAATTAAAGTTTTTTTGAAGAATAAAAAAATTATCAAAAGTGCAACTGTAATGCATTGCCTGAAGTAGGTAAAAGGTTTGTTCCATAGAACAGGGATCTCAAACTAATACAGCAAATCATAGAAAATTTCAATAAATCGAACTACATCTGGGTGGAAAGAGTGTTATCACCAACGTAAGTATATAAAAGAATATTTATTACAATTAGCGTGACTATCATTTGCACACTACAAATTTAGAATAATATTTTGAACAAAGCCATTTTCCATGGTATTTTAATATGGAAAGATCCTCAAAAATTATAGCTGTTGAAGTTTGAGATCTTCTCCCAAGAAGCAAAATATTCCTTATATCGGTGTTTCTCAACCACTGGAGCATCAATATTATTTTATTGTGAGGTTTTCGGAAGCAATTAGCAAAATGAAGCTGTACCGAATAAGGGTTGGATGTTGATTAGTGACATATACACTCAGTTTTCAAAAAGTATATACACTCATAGCAAATTGAATTACAGCCGTGAAACTCAGCATTCAAATGTCATTATGAACATTCTGCGACGGCAATTGTAGTCTTCTCAGAATACCACGGAATTAGCTGATTAGTTGCATCATTTGTGGCGGAATGTTCCGCAGAGGAACATAAGCAACTAAATCGACTGTATGCCGCACCGAATATCGGCTTGTATAGCTGCCAGTGTAGGACTTACCATTTACTAAAATATCATCTTCTTGTCACCATTTTCTAATAAAATGGTACTTTGTTCCCAAATTCACATATTTTGCATATCTCCTGAAACGCTACATACATGCCGAGTTTCGAAGTTGTAGCTCAATTTCTTATGGGTGCTTGTATATTTTTGTAACATAGTGTATTTTGGACTAAATTGCAAATTTTCAGAAGAAAACAAAAAACATTTCATGCAATTACCACTGACCATAACACCCGGCATATGGCCATAACACCCGGCAGTAGGAGGTGTTTCCAATAATTTGGAATCAGGGAAATACCTCTTTTAGAATTGAAGCCGGGGTTCAACAGGATTTATGCTTATGAACCGTGCCTTAAGGCTAAGTTCAATCTGAGCTCAATGTTCTGAGAATTGCTGCCTTTTGTGTAGTGTGACGGACTTTTTACACTAGTTACTAGAAAGGCAAAATTGAAAAATGGTAGTACATAATAAGTTTTTAGACTGCTATTCCAGTGATGGCTATTCGGTGCTCATACGCCCTAATAAATTTTTCTTTATTCTTTTAAAGGTCTTGTAAATCAAACACGTAGAACTGTCTAGAAGAAATTACATATTGTTCAGCAATGGTCAAATAAAATAACAAAAACTGACCAGCGTTCTTTGTGTTCCACTTTCTAAAAAGTTGCAAATAATGAACGGTTATTATGAGAGGGTATAAATAATTAGTATAAGAGTAGTCATCAGTAACTTTTAAGAACATTTTTAGTTGAGAAACACCTTTTTGAGGCACTTAAACCCCTCCACCACGATAAGGTCGGGACCTCGTCGGAGGGGACCCCCCACCCCCCTTTTCTTATCCCTAATACCCTGTCAACGACACCAAGACTTCAACAAACCTATCAAATATACCTCGGAAAAGCAACAGACAACAACGCTATTAACTCAACAGACCCTAAAACCTATTTCTCAGACTCATATCCTAATGCATCCAACCCTAACCGACAAAAGCCACTAACCAAGCCAGAACAACCGACACCGCAACATAAGAATAGATGCAAAACCAACCTGAAAACAAGAAGAAGCAGAACTTAAGAACCACAATGAATAAAAAAAAATCCTGGCCCAATACCAATGAGTCAAGAAAAGAAAATGTAAGCAGAGCTGGAAGCCTTATAGCACACAGAACCAAGCTATTACAGAAGACTATTTTAACAGTATCATTTTAACTAATGACTATTTTATATTATCCTAGCAGCTATTGAAGGTACTATTATTTAACTATTGAATTCAGTATTGTTTATGAAACGAACTATATTGAATGTGCTATTGTTTCATTCAGTTCTATAGATTTTACTATTGTATAGCATCAAACTATTGAATTTAATATTGTTTGTAAAACGGACTAATGAAATTTCTACTATTGACTATTGAGATGACTATTGCCGGTTTACTGACTATTTTAAATTATGACAATCTTAGTACTTCAATTTAAATTATATAAATTTTGAATTTCAGGCCGAAACGGAAATGCATCTCCTCCTCAGTTCATAACTCGTGTAGTTTCTTTACGTTATACTATAACATGAAAGAAGCTTTCAATTTTCCTGAAAACTACTCCATTAAATAATTTTGACGGATCCAGTTATAAATGCTTAATTGAAAGTTACATAATAACATAAAATGGAGTAGGAACTGAAGATGAACAGCATAAGAATTTTTTAATGCACTTAGATTAAAACAGGATACCTTTATTGGGCATGCAAATGGTATCCTTTTAAAATTTATTTTTGCACTCATTTCTGAGTGATGGCCAAACGATATTTTAGAAGTTGCAGTAGACATTCGGTATGAGCCATGTATGTTTCTCTTTGAGAACGTTTAATATTATTTTTGGAGCTGAGGGATGGCCCAGTGGTTAAGGGGCGAGGATTGAACTCGGAGGAGCTGTCCGAACTATCCACGTGTTTGCGTGGAGTACAACTACGTTAAATTGGAGGGTGTGTGTGTGTGATCTGTAAGTCCTTCGGAGTGGCTGATGGCTGGGGAGGTCAGCACGACAGCGTTTCGGTCTAAATTGTGTCCCTAAAGACTGTAATGTGACCTGTGACCCGCCCCCTGTGTTCTGCCGGTGAAACATTATATGACGACGTTACGGTTCACGTTTTGGCCGCTATCGGCTAATGTTAGAATTTAAAGTGCCATTGGGAAAATATATATTAGTTTTGCTGCTTGAATTTTGGAGAGATATATAATCCTGTCCAAAATATGACTCTGTAATTTAGATAGATTTACACGTATTAAGATTCCCCGAATGCAAATCGATGTCTTTGACTGATGCGTGGTTTGCTTGATTTTGTAGACAAGAACGTTCTCCTAGTTCTGCAATCAATAGGGTTTCAAACTAATTTGATGCATTTCATTTGCTTGTTGTTTTTAAAGAAGATAAAATCGGCTGTATGATTTCATTGTAGATCTAACCAGGGTTAGGGACATCCATCTTTTTAAGAAAACCGAAAGAAAAGCTCTAACATATTACATTTTATTAAAATGTTAAGAAATGACTGAGGTATATACGATTTATTACTTTACTTACAGTCCATGGTAATGAATGATGAAAGTATCGAAAACGTGTTAAAAATCAGAATTGTGTTAAAATTTTAGTTTTCAATGGATCTGCATGTTTCGCGCAATCTGGAAAAAGAATACGTTATTTTTAAAGTGCCGTCTGTATGTGCGTCCGTCAGTGCAACATTCGTTTCTATGTTAGCTCAACATCTATTTGACGAAATTTCTCAAAATTGGGTAGATGAATCACTGGTGTCTTACCCTGGTGTTAATTAGATATGAGTATGCGTTTCGAAAAAATAGAACATATCTTTTTTTTACGAAATGGCACCCACAAATCGTTAAAATCTGAAACGGAAGACTCCACTGAAATGTATTCACTAAAAGTTTGTTTCTTATGTAATTTTTGATACCATAACAATTAAACCTGTTCCCCTTACTCTATGAAAAATCGTTTTCGAAATTTCAATGATTTCGAAATATTTCAATTTTGTTTTAGTTTTTGTGAGCTGATGACATTTCGATAAGTCGCTAGATAAAAAAGAAAATGTTTTCAAACTAATTGGATGTAATTTCAGAAGATGAATGCGTGTGCAAATGAACTCAATTCAATGGATTGTGAAAGAAATGGAAACATGATTTCGTGCCTGTAAGGAAAGCCACGTGCTTCACAGGTTTTTATGGGATTTTTAAACAAGGAAATGCTCGGCATCTGCTGGATCCTTTGTGCGACTTGACTTTCATGCAACTTGTTTCTGAATATTATACAATCATTTTCATAAGTATTAATTTAACAGAAAGTCATTTTCATAAGTTTATTTACAAGAAAATTCATTCATTTTCATAAATTTAATTTTAAGAAAATTCATTTTCATAAGTTTAATTCTAAGGAAATTGATTTTCATAAGTTTAATTTTAAGGAAATTCATTTTCATGTGTTTAATTCCAAGGAAATTCCTTTTCATAAGTTTAATTTTAAGGAAAGTCATTTTCATAAGTTTAATTTTAAGGAAAGTCATTTTCATAAGTTTAATTTTAAGGACAGTCATTTTCATAAGTTTAATTTTAAGGAAATTCATTTTCATATGTTTAATTTTAAGAAAATTCATTTTCATGTGTTTCATTTTAAGGAAATTTATTTTCATGTGTTTCATTTTAAGGAAATTCCTTTTCATAAGTTTAATTTTAAGGAAAGTCATTTTCATAAGTTTAATTTTAAGGAAATTCATTTTCATATGTTTACTTTTAAGGAAATTCATTTTCATGTGTTTCATTTTAAGGAAATTCCTTTTCATAAGTTTAATTTTAAGGAAAGTCATTTTCATAAGTTTAATTTTAAGGAAATTCATTTTCATATGTTTAATTTTAAGGAAATTCATTTTCATGTGTTTAATTTTAAGGACATTCATTTTCGTAAGTTTAATTTTTAGGAAATTCTATTTCATAAGTATCATTTTTAGTGAGTTTCAATTTTAAGCAACAGTTAAATATGTGCGTGCACCTTTTTATTCATTTTATTTTGTATTCAAGAGATGAGAAACCATGGATGAGACCGTATGTCTACACCAACTTTGCACTTAAAACTAACTTAAAATCTAAAAATATATATATAGTAATACTTAAAAATACTAAAATAAATTTCGAAGTTAAGTTCTAATAATTAAGTATATCACCATCCTTCAGCAGGTCGGGCCGTACTCCGGAGGCTTGTCATAAAGAATGGAGGTGCTGGGAAATTTCTTCATCTGAAAATAGAAACGAAATATTTCGGTTATAATTATCTTTTCACATGGATTAACACAAGTCATTTCTACAGAATATATATAAGCTCTCTTTCTAGACTAGTAAGTAGGTTGTCCTACCTAAACCCCTGAATCTATGAACCGACTATCATGCAGAGGTACGGGAAGAGTCGCCTTATGATATCTCTAAATTTGTCTGAAAATCTGTATGGGTATGCATGGGTGTGTATGTGTTTGTCTCATCATCGAAGGAGAACTGTTTTCACCGAATTTCATGAAATTCCCGAGGTAGTTTTGAAACAGCCCCATTTAAAATTGAATCTATGTTTCGAGTTTTTAAAACCGGAAGTTATCGATATAATTATGAAAAAACGTAAACCTTGCATAGAGATAGCATTATGCAGATGATATTATTCTCGCATATTTATCTGAAAAAAAAATGATATCATGTCGCTTAGCAACTGAATTAAATCCAATATGTTTATACAGCAAACGATTTTTAATAAATATTTTCCGATTTAAATAATTAAGAAATGCATATATAATTAATTTAATTGGAATTGCGGTTTTGACTGGATTTTACAGGTTACGGTCTTCATGTATAAAGATGGCGGAGATTAAAATTTCAAGTTCTTACGCCATCTATTTTATTTTGCAAAGTTTTTTCAAATTTATAAGTTGTACTACGGATACCCATACAAATTTAGCGCGTTTACTTTGGTATAAATTGGTGCAATATCATATTTTTGTTAATTTGTTTACAAACGGGACCAGGATGTCTCATTTTTCAGATCTGCCTGCGAGGATAATTTTGCATAGAGAGAACATATTCTTAAACTCTTTAGTACCATGGATTTAATTATTTTTATAGAATGCTTTGAATAACAATGTCATTTAGAATTCTGCATGAATTTACACATAATGGTGAAGTTTAAGTTTCTTTGTGTTGTATATTCTGTACGAAGAACTTCTATACTGGTAGTTTTGAATAAAATGTAGTTATTAGAGGTTCCATTCCAACCAGAATCCTACAGGGACCACTTGGTACTCTTGCATTCAGTGTTGAGGGCGGTGCAAAGTGGATGGTTTTACGGTTCGATTTAATGTTTTGAAAAGTAATTCTGTCCCGGGTCTCATTGAATGCATGTTCGAAATTTTAAACTTATGGATCTATATATCGGGTCCACTCATTTGCAATAAAATCTATTCACACAAGTGTGACTTGATGTTACAATTAGAAAAAGTGCTTTCACATTTTTCAATAAGTTACATACACAGCGATTTCAAACAAACAATTCTAATTTAAATATTTTAATCTACATTTCAAGAATCTAATAGTTTTATTATGAGGTTTTAAAAGTTCTGAAATATCTGTATGTCAAAATTTGTTATTAAGCGAAGCTATTAACTTTTACCGAGAAAAACTTTTATGTTTCCTTTTAAATTTGAAATGAGATATGTATTGTAGTCAAAGAAGGCAATGAATACGAAGTATGGAATTTTTAATTTTCGCTTAAGTTATTTTTAGTCAGGCGTAATTATTTTAATTTTGAAAATTTAAATCGTTTCATTGTTTCCTCTTCAGATATAGTGATGCAATATCATAATTTAACAATATGGTAACTGCGAAACAATGCAGTAATGATCTTTAAACAATTACTTTTTATTAAGCCAATATAAGAAAAAATCTGAGAGCGTGATGAAAATAAAAGTTAACGAATTGCAAATAAAAATAATTAAGAAATAATTAAGTATTAAGAAAACTACTGAATATTTTTTACTCTTTTTAAATACCATTGCAGTTACTGATTTGTTGAAAAGTAACTTGTATCTACTTTCTTTTTAGAATATGAGTAACTGCTACAAGGAAAGCTTACCCATATAGCTATAAAATCTAATTAAATATTTCTTCGTTTCCTGTTTTCTTGATTTAGCGTTAAGTACAATCTTATGTATAGTTATTTTCTTGTGTTCTTTTACAAATTTACTTGTGGGGTTAATCTTTTCTTGTCAAAACACCTTTCGCTACCACGTCGTCTCAAAAATGCTCGCCAAGAACGCTCAAATTATCCCACATGTGACATTCATCCCCAATGCCATTTCTCTATTTGAATAACTCACGTGTACATTTTTAAATTCTAATAGTAAGGACTTCATGTATCGATAGTGAGATCTATATATATATATATATACATAGATACACACACACACACACACACACACACACACACACACACACACACACACACACATATATATATATATATACATAGATATATACATACACACATATATATATATAAATATCTATCTATCTATATATTTATAGTATATATATATACACACACACACATATATATATATATTATTATCCTTTTATGACCAAAATTGACAGATTTATAGCTGTTTAAAGTTGAAGCACTTTTTGTGCTGAGAAATGGTCAATACGGTCCCTTATTGGTTGGTTGCCTGCAATGGAACTTTCCTATGCGTGGAAAAGCGACTTAAATCATAAAGTTTAATGCTTCATAACTCGGTGAATTTTGGTCGTAAAAGGAAGATTTTTTTTTATTTTGCATGAAATTGTATGAGGATGATTTTTCTAAATATAATTGGTAGGACCGGTGGACTGTATAAAAATGTAAATTTCGTATTTCTTTCAGAAATGCATTTATTGATTTAAACTGTTTCTAAGATATTAGATTTTAAAATTTAAAATATTTTTGCAATTAGAAGACTAATGGTTGAGGAAATAGCTATTGGGCACCGATAGCACTGGACACCCTGTATATATATAATTTGCTATCTGTGAGGACCACATAGCTAGGCAAGATAATAGTTTTTCATGTAAATTTTTTAAAAATTCTTTTAAAACTTGTATTTTGGCTGGCTAACTCTCAACTTATTATTTGCCATCATGTAATTGCTGTGAATTACAGAAGCCATCTGGTTCCTGCCAAAATGCTATTTACGACTTCAAAAGAAATGATATTTGTTTTTACTTATTTTTCTTCCTTTTTTTGTCTTGTTACACCTCTTCGTTTGAGATCTATAAACTATAAATTAGATTAACAAATGATTTTAGAGAAGTTTAATTAATATAGATTATTTTTCAGTTAGAAAAATCAGTTTTTATTAATTAGAAACTACGAATTATGTAAAATTTTATATCTTAGCTTACGCTAATATGTTAGTATATGAATTTTGTATGTAAGAAGAAAAATTGAATTCCACTTACATTGTAGATGCATTCTGGATCGATGACGCCCGGCATGTAGAAAATCTTGCATCCCGTCAGATCACTTTTACAAGATGCTTGTCTTTTCTGAAAATAAAAAGCAAAACAGTATAATAAAGGCTTTCGTTCATGGTAACTAATATGGTTAAAATAGTATTTCAAAGTAATTTATCATTTTAACAAAAAATAAAATATTTGTTAGTTTGTTTTAAAAATGACAGTTTTTTTTTTGATAATTTTGTTTTTCATATCCTATGTCTGCTTGTTGATAGATTCATAATTATCATTATGATCCATCTCCACAAAGGTAGTTTGGCTGCATATGGAAAGTGTAATGTGATGAAATAGTTAATTTTGATAAATTTTAATGTTATGGATTTTTCTGAATAAACGAAATAGGGTCACTTTTAATATAATTAAATTCTTAAAATGCTTCAATTGATAGCACCGTCGTATTGAAGAATTATCATTTTGTGAAACTCGCTAAAAATCCATTTACATTTAGCACTTGTAATATCGAAAAAGCGTGTTTGTTATTTATGGTGTTTTAGTGTATGGACAATTTCAAATTAAAATAATGATAATTAAAATAATTTTGTTTAATTGTTATCTATCTCAAACGATATTTTATCCTGCGATGTACCAGTCAATTAAAGGTTTAATCTCAGAAAAAATGAGTGTATTGTGGCTCAACTCGACCGTCTCATACAAGAATTTCTTCCTTTTTTATAATTTTAGAAGACAAATTTGAAAAATCGGTATCGATTGTCCAAATTATTAAACTACAGAGTGTTATCCTTCGCTTTAAACGTCCTGAAAGAATATTTCGATTGATACTATAGTTGGCAATATACCCCTCTCGAAAATTAACTTGCTCCTCAAGGAGTTGGCTAATGACGTTATGAATTGCGGATATTGTTCTCAACAATGATTGAAATTGTAAAGTCTCTCGATCACTGATCCACAAATATAGCCTTTCATGCATGATAATGTCCAATTTCGTCTTAGGGTGCAGTGTAAAAATAATACAAAATTTCGAATAAATTTTAAAATTTTCCCTGGGATTAAAAATATTCTATCTAGTTTTAAATACATTGTTGACAAAGCTGGATATAAAATTTCTTGTAAATCCACATATTTGATACATTTCAAGGTACTTAAACGGAGTTAACAAACTTGCTGCAAGAAATTAGATGTGTAGCATTCATACGTAAAACAATAGCTTACAAGTAGCACAATCTTCAATCAAATAGTAAATGGATACGACAGAAGCCAAGTGGAAAGGTACAATTTTAACGCAGTGGTACTAATTAGTCTTGAAATAACATTACCTTAATTCAGCACGAAATTTCAGTTTTTTCAGTAAATGCTTTTTATACAATTTTCAAAACTTCAAAAATTGCATTGTTATTACAATACACGCTACGAATTGCGAGATTCAGGGCATCTAAAAAAACGTGAGATTTTATCATGTCCGAAGTTTGTGTCAATAACTTTATAGAAAGTTATGGTTTGGTTTCGGAGTTTTCCTATTTTTCGTTTTAGGCTTTTTTTAGCCCTTGTTCCATTCTGCCCGAATGATCCTCAAAGGGACTCATTTTCGCACAAAGTCATATTAAAGATTGAACAGGGCAGAATAATTTAGTACCACCAACCCTCTTATCAAATTATCTGTAGATGCTCAATTACTTTATTTTCTTTCTCATTTTGCGCATTATACGTTATAGATTGTTTTCATTACATAATATAATCAAGGTACATTATAGTTACTTTTCAGCGAAAGTTTATATGTCTGGACCACATTTGATTTGCTTTTAAATTATTTTGTATCATTGGACTACATTTTACAAATCCTACGCCAGTTATTATTTTGAGATATTAAACGGAACTGAAATAACGGCAACATTCCAAATAAACTCGATAATTGACTTACAAGAGGATCCTTGACGCGGTAGTTAAACTTGAATGCATCCATGATATCCTCCTCGAAGTATCTTGCATCAAATACTTCCACAACCTCTTGAACTCGGGCTCTGGGCTTGGGCAAGTCCTCATCCAGTTCGAATCCCAGGTTGTCCACTCCGCCCTCCTCCACGGATTCCTCACCAGCACCTCTCCTTTTGGACCTGCAAAAAAAAATTACATATTACGAACAGTTTTATGCATTTGGAAATAATTCAATTTGCACAAATGATTTTCTTTAAAGTAAATGTCTATATGAAATATTTTTATTTATTTGTCCGTAGAGATTTATTTACATGGAACCGCTCTCTACCAGTTAAAGTCATAATTACAAGACACACTTTGATGAATAATATATTTTCAATAAGATTTTATTTTCGATATTTTACTTGAAGTTGAGTATATCCAGTAATCGATAGGATATTTCTTCTGACGTCCCTTTGGCAATAAAGTGTATCATATATTTATGTTTTGCCAAATGTTTACATTTTGTGTCCAATTGGCTTTTACACAATTTTTTTAAAATTTCGATAAGGAGAAAGTTGATACAAAATCGCTTTTATGAATGCATGGTGTTGGATATAATACATCATGATGAATATAAACTGTAACAAATGAGGGATGCCATGTGTAAATAAGATCATTTAACGATAAAATCCTTAATTTCACTCATCATCGCCTTAAAGTGGAGATGATGAATAGTTAGAATCTAACGGAAGACAAAACCGTTACCGTATTCTAGGGCTAATATCAAATTGCATTGTGTTTTTGATATACACTGGACGAAAATCTTGTTCGAGCAGCCTGCTAATACCATCTTATATGAGAATTGAAAATTAGATCCTCTGATCTTGGTGATCTTCCGTTAGGTCAGGGGTGAATGAATATTGAGAGAAACGTGCTAATTTTACATACATTGGAATTTAGTTGAAGATCCTGCTTAAACTTTAATCTTAAGAAGGAACTATTTATTCTCTATTCTTATTTTTTCTTAAGCTTTAATATTAATTTTAAGTCAAAAAAATGTTAAGAAGCAATGCACAATTTGTGAAGTGTTGATATTCAAATGTGTCTTGTCGTTTATTATAAGTAATTTGCCTAGTGATGTAAAACTCGAGGTCAAGCACAAGCACTTACAAAAACGAATAAAGATTTCAAAATTATATTTAAAAAGTTTCTGTAGTAGTCTATACTATCCTATCAAGACTTTTTAAGATTCAAATATTTCAAGTAAATTTTAAAGCAATATGACATAAAACCTTAGACTGTTGGAACTAGTGTTTGGCCCATTTAAATAACATGGTATGTAATAATTTGCATAAATATATGTAGACAAAATAGAGACAATTTTATTCATAGACGTTTTTAGAAACAGTTTCAGGTAATACACTTAAGTGAAAACTATACACGAGATGGAAAGACCCGATCGAAGCTGATATTCGCTTTGTACCGAATAAACTTTATGCTATGCAAAACAGCAGTCACACGATGTGATAAAATTCAAGACACACATGTATAATTAATACATTTACATAAAAAGTTATGCATATTTGGGAATACGCTGTTTAGGGAGATAATGGCAAAGTACTAATACAAAGATGCTATTTCTGAAATCTTTGAGTTGTTATTTTTGCATAAAAATCGCTGGACTTACTTATTGCCTCTGAAGAAGCATTTAATAGCTTTCCAAACCTTCATATCTTCAAAATATATTCAAATTACTTATTAATAAACGAGTCTTGGAATATTCAGACAAGCCGCTTGAAAGTTTATCAGAAAATGATCTCCAAACAATGAAAAAATATAAACATCTCTCATTGGTTGCGAATGTTCATTGTGACGCCAGACATTCATTGTTGACTTAAAATGTTTAATTTTTTTCATTGTTTCGACTACGCATTGTGATGCACGCGATTATTTTATTTTCAAAAGCAAATTGAACCAGATCTTTGGTTTTGAATTAAATCGAAATTAACTACTTCCGCACGATAATTTTTAGTTTAAATTTTTTTCCCTCCTGTTATGCGGAGTTGTTGCAGTCTATTAACTGTGCTTGTGAATCACAGTATGTATTCCTTTTAGCTCAGACAACATCGATCATTTGCGAGTGCTCTCAAGTCATTTAGCGTTAATACGATGCAGTTTGCTTTAGAGGCTCCTTTCCGGAACGTGACTTCTTTTGCGTGACAGCATTTTCATTTCTATTCGGAATTTCATGAATGGGGCAAGAAAAGTAGATGCACCATTTTAATATCTACAATAATTGTATAACGTCTTTGTATAATTTTCTTTCTAGACCATCTAGAAGTCCTCTGGAGACTCGAAAAGCTGAATTTTTGGCAGTTCACGAATGGCAGTTCACGATTCCTTATTTTGAAGTCCATACCCCAAAGACTGTTTCATGAGTTTAGAAAAGGACTCATTCGGATAATATTACGGATAATGAAAATCTGTATAAGAAAAAACAAACTATCGATTCTTTTTAAATGGCTTTCTATAGGCTTTTGGAAATGTTTCTGTTTCGCGTTGAAAGAAAAAAAAATGAGAGTGTAACTTTATTACTGAAGGAGGAGATACTTTTTTCTGTACCTCTTGATTTAACACTGATATTAGAGAGTTTTCACAAACATTAAATATTTCGAATTTTCGAAAGTTTTAGCAGCGTACCGACATCGTTAGCTGCATAAAAAAGAAAAAAAAAATTCAAGGTCCTAGGTCATACTGGGAAATAAGGAGGTTTATACATATAAACCTCTAAATATATATACCATGGGTTTTAGCTGATAGATTGTACCACGTTATCTCAGAAGTAGGACGACCGAAAGCTAGATCCCTTTCCTTGTGAACCATTCTATTCTTGAAGTTTTTGTTGGCAACCTTATTCTGGAAGTCCCCATTCACCTTAACTCAGAGCTATTTATTTTGTCCAATTTTACAATTTAATATCAATGACGATGTTTATGAAACAGCCTTGGATTTTTTCAGAACCAGGGTATGCTCGCTAATAATACGGATTTATTAATTGTGAACTGCATGTGTCCTTTCGTATTTTTGCAGTAAAAACTCAGGGTAGTTATTCCGTTTCATTTAAGTGTTTTTGTAGACTTACTTTGCAAATACAATTGAAATTGAGAACGATTTCTTTCCAACCAGACGAAGACTACGTATCTTATTATTTCCGAATATTGAACGTACAGTAGAAAAATAAAATGTAAAGTTTTTAATTCATTGAAACTGAAAAGAATGAAGACGTTTATGACCTTGTGAAATTCGTGGAGACAGCTTCTTTTTGTTTTTGTTTTTACTTTCCTTATATACGTATAAGGGTATAAGGAAAATATTGTGATGGGGTCAAAAATACGAATTCAGGTTTTCGACGGGAGAACACATTTCAAGCATCCGTGAACAAGTATCAGACGTTTTTGAGATGATGTCTGTGTGAGTGTGTGTGTATGTGCGTGTGGAGACGATAACTGACGAACGAATGAACCAATTCGAACCAAATTTGGTACAAAAATTTCAATCTATGAATAATGGAAGTGTATTGTTTTCATACGCAATCGCATGTTCAGAACTCCTAAATTTTCGAGTGAAAATTTGATCAAATCTAAAAAAACAAAACCTTTATAATGTTACGAAAATAGTCATTTCTTATGTAATTTTTCATTAGAAAACAATTAAAATAAATTTTAGAACGGTAGCATGAACCGTTCTCAATACATTGTACACTTTTCAAAAAAATTATCCAAAATTCATATAAAATGAAAAGAAAATATATTACTTATTGTTGAAATATGTTCACTTTCGTAACTAATACTATGCGATAATTTGGGTGATATCATTCTCGTGTATCTACCTAATTCCATTCATGAAAAAATATACTTTTACGTAATACTTTTGTACTTGGACGCCAATAGTCAGTTATCTGCCACAAGAATCACCTATTTCTCCATCCATAACGCTTGGCACGATTTTGGCGGAATATCGCCAACTTAGTGACTTTTTTAAATATTGCCAAATTAAAGAAAATGTCGTCAAATTGATAAAAATGATGATAATTCAATGAAAATGATGACCAGATTATGAAGTAATTATTAAAGTATTTTATTATATAGGCTATATCGCTTATTGAGGATGCTATCAATATTGATGATTGTTTAGAGTTGCGCGAAGTATAAGTTAATTGAGTATTTTGAAATAGTTTTACATGTTGTCATCTTGAAAATCGCCCACCGTACAATTAAACGATAAAAACACACTGCGCCGTGGATCTTATACATTATTACTTTCCTTATATACATAATGTATCATGAAAGTATTGTTACAGGGTCGAAAATTCGAATTCGGGTTTTCGACGGGAGAGCACGTGTCAAGCATCCCTGATCACGAATCAAACATTTTTGAAGTGACGTGTGTGTGTGTGTGTGTATATGTATGTCTGAAAGTATGTGCGTGTGTGTGAAAGTATGTGTGTGTGTGTGAAAGTATGTGTGTGTGTGTGAAAGTATGTGTGTGTGTGTGAAAGTATGTGTGTGTGTGTGAAAGTATGTGTGTGTGTGTGAAAGTATGTGTGTCTGTGTGTGTGTGTTAGTGAGCCTGTGGAGACGATAACTGACGAACGAATGGACCGATTTGAACAAAATTTGGAACAAAAATCACAATCCGTAAACAATGAAAGCCTATTGGTTTTATACGCAATCGAATGGTCAGAACCCCGTTAAATTTTCGACTGAAATTTTGAAAAAATCATAAAAAAATCAAACCCGCTAATAAAATTACGCAAATAGAGATTTCTTATGTAATTTTTCATTAGAAAACGATTGATATAAATTTTAGAACGCTAACATGAACCGTTCTCGAGATATTGCACATTTTTAAAAAAAATTATCAAAAAGTTATATAAAATAAAAAAAATATATTTCCTATTGAGAAACATGTTCACTTTTCATACGGAATATCATGCGATAAATTTGGTGATATCATTCTCGTGGATCTAGCTCGTTCCATTCATGAAAAAAGATACTTTGAGTAATAATTTTGTATTTGAACGCCAATAGTCATTTATCTGCTACAAGAACAAATTATTTCTCTGTCCATAACGCTTGACGAGATTTTAGCGATGAATTTGGCGGAATGCTGTCAACTTGGCGACATGTTAAGTTGTTGCCAAAATTAAAAAAAATCTCGCCAAATGGATAAAAATGACGCTAAATCAATGAAAATTACGACTAATGGAAGAAAATTCAAAATATTGGAAAGAATATAAATATCTACTATAAAAATAATATTTTTTTAACTGTAAAAGTAGTAAATACATTGCATTATATAAGCGAAGTCATGTGTTGTCCACATCAGATTTTTATTACTTTCCTTATATACATAATGTATAAGGAAAGTATTGTGACGGGATCGAAAATTCGAAATCGAGTTTTCGACGGGAGAGCACGTTTCAAGCATCCCTGATCACGAATCAAACATTTTTGAAGTGATGTCTGTGTGTGTGTATGTGTGTGTGTGTGTGTGTGAAAGTATGTGTGTGTGTGTGTGTGTGTGTCAGTGAGTCTGTGGAGACGATAACTGACGAACGAATGGACCGATTCGAACCAAATTTGGTACAAAAATCACAATCTGTAAACACTGGAAGCCTATTGTTTTTATACGTAATCGAATGTTCAGAACCCCCCTAAATTTTCGAATAAAATTTTGAAAAAATCGTCAAAAAATCAAAACCACTAATAAATTTACGCAAATAGACATTTCTTATGTAATTTGTCATTAGAAAACGATTGACATAAATTTTAGAATGCTAACATGAATCGTTTTTGAGATATTGCACATTTTTCAAAAAAATTATTAAAAAGTCATATAAAATGAAAAAAAAAATATTTCCTATTGAGAAACATGTTCACTTTTCATATGTAATACCATACGATAAATTGGATGACATCATTCTCGTGGATCTAGCTTGTTCCATTCATGAAAAAAGATACTTTGAGTAATACTTTTGTATTTGAACGCTAATAGTCATTTGTCTGCTGTAAGAACAACTTATTTCTTCATCCATAACGCTTGGCGAGATTTTGGCGACGAATTTGGCGGAATGTCGCCAACTTGGCGACTTTTTGAAATGTTGCCAAATTAACGAAAATCTCGCCAAATGGATAAAAATGACGCTAAATCAATGAAAATGACGACTAATTGTCGAAAATTCAATATCTTGGAAAGAATATTAGTATCTACTATAAGAAAAACATATTTTTTTACTGTAAAAGTAGTAAATTCATTACATTATATAAGGAAAGTCATGTGTTGCCCACATCAGATTTTTTATTGTAAAACTAACAAATCCATTGCATTATACATGGAAAGTCATGTGTTGTCCACATCAGAGTTTTTGTTTAAATATTAAGTTTTATATTTTAAATAGTTTGAAAATTATTAAAGTGAATATTATGTACAAATTCTTCGCCAAAATCTCACCAAGCGTTGTGGACGGAGAAATAATTTATTCTTATAGCAGATAAATGACTATTGGAGTTCAAATACAAAAGTATTACTCAAAGTATCTTCTTTCATGAATGGAGCAAGCTAGATCCACGAGAATGATGTCACTAAATTTATAAATGACTAAAGATAAATGACTATTGGAGTTCAAATACAAAAGTATTACTTAAAGTATCTTCTTTCATGAATGGAGTAAGCTAGATCCACGAGAATGATGTCACTAAATTTATCGCATGATATTACATATGAAAAGTGAACACACATGAAAAGTGAACATGTTTTTTGAAAAATGTGCAATATCTCAAGAACGGTTCATGCTACCGCTCTACAATTTTTGTCAATCGTTTTCTAAGGAAAAATTACATAAGAAATGTCTATTTGCGTAACTTTTATTAAAGGTTTGATTTTTTGATGATTTTTCCAAAATTTCACTCGAAAATTTAGGGGTGTTCGGAACATTTGATTGCGTTTAAAATCAATAGACTTCTAGTATTCACGGCTTGTGATTTTTGTACCAAATTTCATTCGAATTGCTCCATTCTTTCGTGGGATATCGTCTACACAGTCTCACTGACACACACACACACACGCAGACATTACCTCAAAAATGTTCAATTCGTGATCAGGGATGCTTGAAACGTCCTCTACCGCCGAAAACTTGAATTCAAATTTTCGACCCCGTCACAATACTTTCCTTATACATTATTGTATATAAGGAAAGTAAAAATGTGAGAAAAAAAAGTTATATCTTGAGTTCCCGAATACAGGTGATTGAATCGTATACAAGGTTACCAGACGGAGCGTTTCCTCCAGCCTACGAGAAGAATTCACCAAGGGATCTCGTCAACAGCCGAACGTTGAGGAAACGGATCAAAATGTCAATATTGAGTAACGCAAGATATCGAGTTACTTATTAATAACTTTCTGTACTTACTACAAAAATACAAGTTCGATGTGGGAGGACAGAAATAGAACATTTTCAAATATGGATATACTATCTAGATTGCTGAGGGTGTGCTATTTGCTTTGTTGTGTCCATGATCCAGAATTTATGATTTTAACAAAATACAATGGTGTTAGATATTTATGACTTTATGAGGGTCAGGTGGACCCACTGCCCAGATGACAATATCTCAAGGATGTAATATAGTGTAAAGAGCTGACGAGTCAGCCAAAGTTGGAGATGGGTTTCCCTGACCGTCCCTTACTCTTCAACAACGGGGACGGAGTCGAGGAAGTCCCCCCCTCTCCAAATAAAGACAAAGAAACATGAGGAAAGGGAGCAGAACAATGGGTACTAACGAGATCAGTTATAAGAATATGACCTAGTATACACAAGAAAGTCAGTGCCATTATAAAGAGTGTGGCTGGCAACTGTCCCGAGAAACGATGATACAGATGAAAGATGAGCATGGCAACGATAGCCTATGCCTTAATGCACTCTACATTTTGAATGACATATTTTATGATGAGGTATCTAATGATTTAAACAAAAATTTAACGATACTTAACAGTCTGGCATAACATTTTTTATCATCTGACGACCATGTTACTAAATTGTATTAAAGTTGTAAATATTAAATTTAGCTAATAAATAAGTGAAATTAAAATTAGGTGTCATTACTATCCTATCAAATAATAAACTTATTTTACAGTGAAATGTAAGTATCCAAGTGATCGGTATGCGGAATTTAATGGAAAGATTAATCAAGAGACACAACGCAAAGCTTAAAGAGTAATAATGATAATTTTGGTGATTTCACACAATTCTTTACATTAAGCCATTAGCGTAAAGAAAACATCAGCTGAAAATAATATAAACTGACTTATTATATTTATTTTATTCAATTCGTCTTGTTCTTGTGTATTGCGTTCAGTTTGTTATCGGTCGGTGTATTTGTGGAAAATATATTTCCCAAATGACACGTCCTAGGAAGGTTGTGTTTGGGGCAAAGTTGCAAAAACAGAGCGCTTAAAGTCATTTCTAGGAATTCCTTTAACTTTTTTAATATTAAGGGAGGAACTATTTATTCTCTATTCTTATTTTTTCTTAATCTTTATTATATAAGATTTATTATTTAATCTTAAATCAAAAAATGTTAAGAAGCAATGCACAAATTGTAATGCATTGACATTCAAATGTGTCTCTGGCGTTCGCTCAAAATGACAGGCCGATTCACGTAAGACTTGAGGTGAAACACATGCACTTACAAACATGAACATCGATTTCAAAATTATATATAGAAAATATCTGTAGTACGATATACTACCTTTTCAGGAAAATTCAAGCATTTTAGGTGAATTTTAAAACAAAATGTCTTAAAATCCTATCAAATGAGTCTTCTGCACTTGTATTTGTCCCATTTGCATAACATCGTATATAGTAAATAACATAAATATATGTAGTGAAAAGATAGAGAATATTATTTATACACGTTTTCAGAAACATTTTTAGGCTATACGGCTAAGTCAAAACTATACACGAAATGCAGAGTCGCCACTGAAGCTAATTAGCATGAAACTGAAATTAGCTTTGTACCGAATATAAAATATGTTATGCAGAAAAGTGATTGCACGATGCGATAAAACGCAGTTATTATACAACCAGTAATCCACAAGGTTATATTAAAATCTGTGCATATTAAGGAATGGACTGTTTAAGAAGCTAATGTTAAACGACTGCTCATATAATGATGATATTTTTGAAATTTTTGCGAAGTTATGTTTGCATATAAATCTATGAACTTACTTCTTGCTTCCAAAGACACGTTTAATAGCTTTCCAAACCTTCATATCTTCAAAATATATTCAGATTACTTATCAGTAAACGAGTCTTAGTATTTTCAGACTAGCAGCTTGAAAGTTTATCAGAAAATGATCTCCAAACAATGCAAAAATATAAACATCTTTCATTGGCTGCGAATGTTCATTGTGACGTCAGGCATTCATTGTTGATTCAAAATGTTTAATTTTTTTCCATTGTTGCGACTGTACATTGTGACGCAAGCGATTAGTTTGTTTTCAAGAGCAAACTGAACCGAATCTTTGTTTTGAATTAAATCGAAATTAACTACATACGCAAGATAGTTTTTAATTTAAATATTATCCTGCTGTTGATGCTGGACGAAAATAGTTTATTGACTGTGTTTATGAATCATACTTTGATCTTTAGCTCAGACAACATCGATCATTTTCCAGTGCTCTCAAATCATTTGTCGTTAATACTGTGCAGAGTTTTTTTAGAAGACTCTTTTTGCGTGACACCATTTTTATTTCCATTCCAAATTTCATAAATGGTTTAATAGAAGTAAATACAACAACTATCCATGTATATCCATATATTGCTAAACGAAACAAAACTTGTTTAAATAGATTTTTAAAAAGCAAGTTTATCTGTCTTTGACAGGCCTAAATACTAGAAATAAAAAGTTATTCTAAGTTCTGTAGGAGAAATGTTTTACTATGCATCATTCTCTGTAGTTCAAACGAGACACTTAACTCATAAAAGTGTACGTTCCTAATTTTATTTTTATGCCTTACATTAAGTTAGAAAAGTATAAAGGCCTGTACATCTCCCCTACCCCCCCCACCCCCACTAAAAATAAGACATAGAAAGATGTGCAGAGAGAGAGAGCTGATCATTTGGTACTACCAACGAGATCAGTTATAAGAATATGACCAAGTATGCACAAGATAACCCAGTGAAGTTAAAATGTTTGTGGATGGCAACGGTCTCGACAAACGATGATACGGATGAAAGATGAGTTTTGGCAACGATAGCCTATGGTGTAATGCATCCTCCATTTTGAATGATATATTTTATGACGTGGTATCTAATGATATAAACGAAAATTTATTGATACTTTACTGTCTGGCATAACAATTTTCATCCTTTGAAGTCCGTGTTACTAAGTTGTAAATATTAAATTTAGCTAATAAATAAGTGAAATTAAAATTATGTGTCATTACTAACCTATCAAATAAAAAACTTATTTTACATTGGAATGTAAGTAGCCAAGGGATCGGTATGCGGTATTTAATGGAATGGTTAATCAAGAGACACAACTCAAAGGTTAAAGAGTAATACTGATAATTTTGGTGGTTTTACACAATTCTTTACATTAAGCCATTAACGTAAAGAAAACATCACCTGAAAATAATATAAATTCACTTGTTACATTTATTTTATTCAATTCGTATGGTCCTTGAGTATTGCGTTCAGTTTGTTATCCGTCGGTATATTTATGGAAGCTATATTTCTCAAATGACACGTCCTAGAAAGGTTGTGTTTACGGCAAAGTTGTAAAAACAGAGTGCCTTATCTTAAGGGAGGGTCGTTTAATCTTAAGGGAGGATCAGTCATAAGAATATGACCTAGTATACACCAGAAAGCCATTGCGGTTATAAAAAGTGTAGCTGGAAACGGTCCCGAGAAACTACGATACGGATGAAAGATGAGCATGGCAACGATAGTCTATGGCGTAATGCACCCTACATATTGAATGATATATTTTATGATGTGGTATCTAATGATATAAACGAAAATTTAATGATACTTAACTGTCTGGCATAACATTTTTCATCATTTGAAGTCCGTGTTGCTAAGCTGTATTATATTTGTAAATATTAAAAAGTGAAATTAAAATTGTGTTTCTTTACTGACCTACCAAATAGTAGATCAATTTTTCAGTAAAGTGTAAGTATCCAAGTGTTGGGTTTCTGACAGTTAATTGAAAAGTTAATCAAGAGACACAACACAATGCTTAAGAAATATTAATGAGAATTTTGACAAATTTAATTGCTAACAAAATTAAGTTTACATAATAGTATTCTTCACCTAAAATAGTGGTTTCACACAATTATTTACATTCAGCCCTTAATGTCTTAACAATAGCACCTTCAATGATGTAAATCCATTTTTTATATTTATTTGATCCAATTCGCCTTGTCCTTATTTATTACGTCGATATAGATCGGTATACTTGTGGAAGTTGTATTTCTTGAACGACACATCCTAGAAGGGCGGTCGGTGTCTATTGTGAAGATGTAAAATCAGGGTGCTCAAAGGCGTTTCTGGAAACTTTCTCTAAAAAGCAAATCTTTCAGGAAAGACTGATAATCCCTGTGGTGTCGATGCGCGAAATTGAATTATTTTGCATTGGAATGCAACGGAAGAGATATTAACGTTACAATTCTAGACTTGATGAAAGCGAGCTGTGTTACATACTGCATGGAATGAAGCCTGCCTATAATGTCTGAAATGAGATTCGAACCCTCGAATCCCTTGTTTCGAGTTTTTCCATTTAGTCTATTTTGAAAGAAGCATGGTCATTCTAAAAGGCAGAATAACACGACTCTTTCAAATCTTACGAAAAATAATTTCTGTGTGCGAAACATAAGCATTGGCATTGAAATATATTTTTGCACTCGCCCAAAATAGCTAACCTAATTATATAAAAAAGCAACGCCAAACAAAAGTATATTACGTGCAGAAAGGCTTTAAAATCATCTTTAGAGTGCCTTGATGTATATTATCCTAGATAGTTAAATGGAGTTATATAACAGTAAAATGTTCTTAAAATCTAGCGGCCAATGCTAGTACAGGAACTTCTGATTTTGGTTTACTTGATATGTTTAGTCAATGTGGTTTGCAATAAAAATAGAATATTCTTCCAAAATATTACTGACTTCTGAGGAATATGGTTAAGGGAAAGCGATACATTAGAAATATGTGCAATGCTTTAACTGGTAAATGTTATTATTTTACAGGCGAATGACAATTATGTGTTATGTAAAGTTGCTATAGAATCTGCAAAACCACAATACATGTATAATTAATAGCGTTAACAATACATGTATAAATATTAGGTATAATACTGAAAACAATGTTTAACATAATGAAGAATGTCAGCTGATAGAGAAATATTATTTATAAAATCTTCGCTTTGTTATTTTTGAACATAAGTAGGCATACTTACTTCTTGCCTTCGAAGAAACGTTTAATAGCTTTCCAAACCTTCATATCTTCAAAATATACTCCAATAACTTATCAAACAAACGAGTCTTAGTATTTTCAGACAACCAGCATGAAATTTTATCAGAAAATGACCTCCAAACAATGTGAACATATAAACATCTCGCATTGGCCGTCTACGTTCATTGTGACGTCATGATTTCATTGTTGATTGCAGAAATGTTTCTATTTTTTATTATTGTTACGATTCCGCATTGTAAAGCACAATAAATTCCGCATTGTAAAGCAGCATTTATTTACAAGCACAAAATGAACTGAAGGTGGGATTTGGAAACGAATTCATATAAAACTAAACTAGTCAACTTTTCAAAACTAATTCTGAGATGTTAAACATTTAAATTTTACGTTTTTGTTGAAAGGGTAAAAACCGGAGTTTATCAGTTATGAATTTTGTATCATAGAGATTCCATTTGGTTCTTCAGCTGAATCAGTGCTGGTCATTTTTAGATCTACCCAAATTATTTAACGTTCGTACGGTGCAGTGCACTATAGGAACTTTCTCACCAAAATCTCTTGATGGTATTCCCACCTCGATGCAATGAAGGCTTTTATGAATTGAATATTTCAGGAGAAGGCCTGCCATTTAACATTGTGAAACTGTTTTCAAAGTTGTACAAAAATATTTTATGTTTTGCAATTTAGGTTTAACACTTAACTCCCTAATTAACATTCATAATTTTACTTTTGACGTGCATAACGTCTATAGGTATTCGGCTCAAATAGGAGCGCTATGAAAGTTGTAACATAATGCACGCTTTATATCTCCGACTCTAATAAAAAATGTAAATAATTCATATATCTTTTATTGAAATTAAAAGGTGTAATTTATTAAAATACAAAAGTAGTTTCAGTATTTTAATATTTTAAACTATTTATGTTGAAAAAATTATATAATATAAAACTTTTTTGCCCAAGCAAATTTACGGTTTTCTTTACTTACATGAACTCTCAAAGCGATAAAAGATAGATACAAACAGTAAACAATAAAAATGTTCATTAGGATAATTATTTCCTAAATCAATAATATGTATTTACAAAGCTCTTATAGTTTTTCAGACGTCGTTTTCTCCAGTTGATAAGATTGAAAATTTAATTTTATTAAAAATTTAATGTTTATGTCTCGAAAAATAAAAGTGTTAACTATAAATATTAAGCGAGTAATTATACTTAAACACTCATAATTTATATACGAATTTTCGAAAAACTAGACATGACATCTCCAGAACCGGAATAGAAATTCATAGTGACCCTGCCCCCACAACAACCTTCTTAGAAATTGAATGCTGAATGCATATGATGCATTATCTAAACTCTATCTGTAGCCAATACCTAGAAATAGATGTTGCAAGGAAAACTTTTAATTGTTTGAACTAAGGATTGCAATCCCGTAGATAATTTTCAATCCAGGAATTACTGGATCGTAAAATATTCGATTCCGGTATCCCGCGGGATTCAGTATTTTTTTATTTATTGAAGAAAATGTATTATTTCCTTTTTAACACTTTACAACATAGTTGAAAAGTGTTTATGACTTTGTTCATTCGGCTTGTCTGTCTGCCCGTTAACACAAAAACTGCCGTAAAAATGACTTTATCAAAATGAAATTTTGGGATGTTAATCAGACGGTCTGTGGGACCTATGGGAATATAAATGAATAATATCACCCAATTAGTTTTGGATTGAACCCGAGTTGAAAAAATGAAATACATTGAACCCTATGGGACCTAATTTTTGAAACATTTTTTAAGCAAATTTAAAATTCATAAATTGTTCTGCAAATTTTAGAAAATATTTAAATTATCTCATAAAATGTATAAAAAAATTTTCAGCAAAATATATTTAGTAGTTCTTTAAATAAAAATGAATATAGTAATTACACCTTTTATATGAAAAGATCACGTGACCATTACACGAGGAGATCACATGGCCCACTTCAAAATAAAATATGGCATCCGTATTGTGTCAAAATCGTGATTTTAAAAATACTTTCTAATTTATATTTAGTGTTGTATCCGTCTTAAAACCGCTATATTTTTGCTTAAATTCTGTGAATCTACATTTTGAAACAACGTAATTACAATATATTTGAGGTTAAATGATCATCAAACTTTGGTTATTTCTACAACGAAGCCTAATTTTCACTTATGGAGAATTTAAACACCAAAAGATGTAGAATGAGTTGTATAAGAATTGCTGCATTTCTTTAACGCAAAATTATTTAGCTCATGGAGTCTGCAATATAGCTGATATGAATGAAACATTCATTGATTTTACATAGAGAAGCAGACGATTTTTTCGATGAAGTTTTAAGCATAGAGTAAAATTAGTTGTACCTCCTTGGCTTTAAGTTTTTAAATAAAATAAATTAGAGTAGTATTGGGATGAATGAATGGAATGGAAAAAAGTTTATGAATGAAATGCTGTTTTATATAGAAAGCTAGCCGATTTATATTTCGATGACGTCATTTGAATAACGTTCATTTGTTTTCGATAAAGTTTTCAAATATAATAAATTATAGTAGTAGATAATTTTAAAAATATTACCGAGGAAGCCATCGGATTTTGAGATGTTTAAATAAAATTGCATTGAAGTTGGAAAGTGTTTCATAATAAATGCTTTATGCGTGTTTGATCTTTTTTGTTTCGTATTAGTTTAACAACAGAAATATAATTTTTGTAAAATTTATATATGTGACCTAGAATGAAAAAAGAAATCTAACATATGAAAATGCGAAACTCTTTTCCCTGCAAAATCATATCTCTTATTGTGTTTTGTGATTTAGGACTATTGGCATTGGCAAACCCCCTAGATTTAATAGCTTCTCGTAAATCCGGAGAAGTGCAAAATACGCTGAATGGTAAGCCATCGAGAGCAGTCATTCTAGCTAATACAGCCGGTAAAGTATTCTCATTTTTTGTAAAATAATTATACATATTTCTTTCAGTATCTCTAACAATATCGCTAATATCGCCAGCACTATTTCCTTGAGAGCCGGAACTAGTTTCATCCTTATTTCTACCTCGTTTCAAAATATTAATCTCATGAATAGAATTTAAATGCACATGAAGTCCTTTTGTCGACCCACCTTCTGTTTTTATGATTTTTTTTACACAAATTACATTTTGCCGATTGTCCACTGGCTTCACATAAAAAGTATTTCCAAACAGATTCAAGCTCGCACAGTTTGAACATTTATACTCTTTATATCTTAGTGCTACTTTTATCACACATGTAGTCATTTTGAATTAATCTATATGTATTTTATACCTGTAAAGAAAGAACATGAACTACCACAACAACGCTAGACGAAAATAAACATTTGATGCCAGAGTAAACACAGTAGCTGTTGCCACTAAACAGCTAACATAATCGTGAAAAATATGCTACAAATACGTTTGAAGTAGCGCCCTCTATTGACCGAAACAGATTTCAAGGTGAGAGCACTTTTCTTCAAGTCATTTACTTCTAACTAATGAGTAAGTTTTCACAAAATATGCTTCAATCTCAAAATGAATGTTTTTCTTTGTTAACTCGGGTAAAGTTTAATTTAGTAAGGATTTAGCACTTGCATGTAAATATGATAAAAATACCGCAATCCCGGGATTTTGTCATCACCAATGCCGGTATTACGGTATTCATTTTATAGCCGGGATCTCGGGATTGCAACCCCTAGTTTGAACCAGAGACATAGAAAAATAACTAGAAATGAACATCCTTAGTGACCTTCCAAACCTCCTCTGAAATGTTACGCTGAATCCATATCGGTTATCATTTAAGCTCTATCTATATTATATTCTGCGAAATGGTTGCATAAAACCTATATTTTTGGTAAAAACAATGGTATCCCAAAACTTTCGCCATTAATAACGAATAAAAAAATTCGCATATCCGTAAGATTGAAAATAATTCAATGATTCAACATTCAAAAACATAGTTTGCCAATAATGTCAAAATATTGTAGAAATGTTTATATAAAACCATGAGCTTGAAAGCGATATTGTAGAATTTTCAAATTGCCTTTAGAGAGGTTTTTGCTGCATAAACTAAACTTCTGCTTGTCGATAATGGGATTAAGACTCGTTTCCACGGGATCGACAATCGTGACGAAAGAGCACTGTAATAAATATTGTTTCTTTTTACCCACCGAGGAGATACACGAATTGACGAATATTAAAGTCGGTTTTTAAATGTAGGGAGCTGGGAGATACTATCTTGACTTGGTCTGTTCAAATACTTAGATGGATATGGTTTCTAGGTGAAACGCAGTCCGAGAGAGAGTTTTTCTAACGTGACTTGAAGTTCCGTGATAGATTAATGATGTGGGGTCGCGATTCTGTTCAAAATTTAGAGACAAAATCCCCTCCAAAATTATGTAATTTGGGAGCTGTAAGATGTCGAATTTAATATTATAATTAACATCACACACCATATAATTGTAACTTTGAGAAGACTTCCTACATGCAGGTTCTATGACTAAGAACTTGGTCGTTGATGCTTCGTATAACTTTGCAAACTGTGGTGTTCGTATAACTTTGTAAACTGTGGAAAATCCCAGCTTTATTTCTGAAATATTCAGATAATTACCGTCTGCCGAAGCTTTATTCTTTATATATATATATATATATATATATATATATATATATATATATATATATATATACAGGGTGTTGTGCTATCGGTGCCCAATGGGTATTTCCTCAACCGTTAGTCACAGAGATATACTTCCAATTGCAAAAATGTTTTAAATTTTAAAATCTATTTTCTTATAAACAGTTTAAATCGATAAATGCATTTCTGAAAGAAATACGAAATTTACATTTTTATACAGTCCCTCGGTCCTACCAATTATATTTAGGAAAATCATCCTCATACAATTTCATGCAAAATAAAAAAAAATCTTCTTTTTACGACCAAAATTCACCGAATTATGAAGCATTAAACTTTATGACTTAAGTCGCTTTTCCACGCATAAAAATGTCCCGTTTCAGGCAACCAACCAATCAAGGACCGTATTGACCATTTCGCCAGGCAACTAACCAATCAGAGACCGCATTGACTATTTCTCAGCACAAAAAGTGCTCCAACAGCTATATGTCGGTAAATTTTGGTCGTAAAAGGATGATTTTTTTTATTTTGCATGAAATTGTATGAGGATGATTTTCCTAAATATAATTGGTAGGACCGGGGGACTGTATAAAAATGTAAATTTCGTATTTCTTTCAGAAATGCATTTATTGATTTAAACTTTTTCTAAGATAATAGATTTTAAAATTTAAAACATTTTTGCAATTGGAAGTATATCTCTGTGACTAACGGTTGAGGAAATAGTTATTGGGCACCGATAACACAACACCCTGTATATATATATATATATATATATATATATATATATATATATATATATATATATATATATATATATATATATATATATATATATATATATATATATATATATATATATATATATATATATATATAAAGAATAAAGCTTCGGCAGACGTAAATTATCTGAATATTTCAGAAATGAAACTGGGATTTTTTATGGATGCCTGTAATTGTACTTTTCTTATCATTTTGCCGAAATTATCAACAGAGTAGCTGAAAAATGAGCAAAGATTGCAAAATGTTTTACAGTGTACAAGACGTAAAATATAAATCCATTATCTTGTTTTTAAACATCTCCTAATCTCCATTTTAAATTTTAATTAAGAAGTTTTCTAAACATGTTTTCCTCAAATTTTATTCTCAAAACATATGATAATCATTGAATATTTTATATAATTTTTGTATTTAAACGTTTGTATGCTATATGTTTACCTTTAGAATAATTTGATTCGAAAAATATTTTACTTACTTTGAAACAATTTAAATTTATGAATCTGCGTCATAAATCTCATTATGATTTTAATAATAAATATATTTGATAAATAATAATATTAAATGTCTTTAAAAACTAATAATAATTATAAATATCTGTATGATTTTCAAAATACAAATACATTTTCTTCCTTAGTTAATTGTTTTCAAAAATATGGTAAGCAAATTTTACTTGCAAATCCTGCTATATCCATAATTGAAATACATCGAAATTTATCCCTTTAAAGTCGAGTGGATAGTTCTACTCCAAATGATCTTCGTTCACAGTATAAGAAACATTTAAGTAATTCATTGACATACTTTGAGTGTTAAAATACACATCTGGCACTTTTAGTATGTCACTCTCTCTGTCATTATCTGGGTGTGATTGTCATAAATTGTAAAAATCTAGTAAGCTTATGTTGATATGATTTGGGTGAAAGTAGTCATTTTTTTATAAATAAACTGGAAATGTGAAAAAAAGTATGCTTTCAATCCTTACAGAAATGGATGGCTGATTCTTGTGTTCTAGGCAGGAACATTTCAGATAGAGCCTCAACGCATGACTACTTCGACTATATCTAGGGTTGACTCATGAGTGTCTCGTTGGAATATTAGGAACTCCCTTACCTAAGGCTCGACGTTCAAATATCTCAAAAATACTCTTTTATACACTCTAAAACATTATGCAACCTTTGCTTATGTCTTTAGCAAATTTGTTGATATTTTTGACAAACTATCAGAAAAGCCACAGTTACAGGCGTTCATGAAAATTCCAGCTCAATTTTTGAAATATTCAGCTAATTATCGTCTACAGAAGCGTTATTTCTGTATTTTTATATATATAGTATATATTATCATAACTATCAAGAACCTCACACTACCCTGCGGACAGCTGATTCCCCTGAAACTTACAGTAACAGGCTTGAAAATATTTTACAGTGTATACTCAGAAACGTTTCATAATTCTAACTCTAGAAATCTCCAGATATGAGCTGACTAAAGCGTTAAGGAAGTTCAAGAAGGATTAGAAAGATAAATATTGGATGAGTATTTTAGAGATAATTCGTTTAGAGAACCGTGTATCATTTATGGATCCATGTACCTATGTCATACATTTACATACCAGAAGGAATCGAAGGTAAAATTTGTATTTACTGAAATCTATGGACAAATCTATGCATCAGGGACGTTGATAACCTACGCAGTTTGTCTAATAATATAAAACTTCACCAAGCGGTCCCTTATAGGAAATGAAACCTTTATTCGTATTTGGGATGAGTGACAGATAAATTATTACGTAGAAAAGAGAAACAAACTGTCTGAATAACTCAATTCCAAGGAAAATGGCTGTGTTAAATTAATAGAAGCGTTGGCTTAATAAGGAAACGCGAAGTGGTTATCAATATTAGCATGACATGTCGATGGAAAACATAAAACGAGAGATAGAAAATATGAAATAAGATAAATTTTATACATGAAATCTTAAAAAATGGAAATACACTTTCAATGGATAAAACTGTCTAAAAGGTTAGACATGATATAGTTTACACAGCTGATGGGAAACTATAGCACACATAAATGTTATTTTTAAAAACTTAGCTTTATTACTATTGCATATAACTGGATGTACTTACTTTTTGCCTCCGAAGAAACGTTTGATTGCTTTCCAGACCTTCATCACTTCGAAATGGAGTCAGATACGTTTTTAAAAGTACGAGTTTTCAGTATTTTCACGCTAGCAGCTTGAAAATTTATCAGAAAATGATCTCCAAACAATGGGAAAACAGAAACATCTATGATTGGCTTCCAAGGCTCATTGTGACGTCATCCATGCATTGTTGACTGCATAAAATTTTATTAAATTTTTCATTGTTTCAGGTGCTCATTGTAAGGGGCCATTGCATTAGTTTACAAAAACAAATTTTTCCTCAACATAATTTTATTGGAACTGACTAAATAATGTAAAATGATTTATGTAGATTCAGGATATCCATAAGACATCCAGTGGATGACCTAATGGTTAACGACTGATCACGAATTAGGGTGATATCACATTTCTCTCTTCAAGTGGACCGTTTTACCATCCCTTTATAGTGATGATTTTAATATGGAAATCAGGATTTCGTGTTACAAATCGGTGTTAAGTTTCATACAGATATTTTTGTGTCGTTTAGAGTATGAAATGAAATATTAAAAAAAAAAGAAGTGTTTTCAAAAAGGTGTAGTAGAAATGCGAAAAACTAGAATATCTAGATAATGGCTAGTCCTAGAGTAATGGCGATGATCATATTCTTTTTATAGTCAAAAATTACACATAAACAAGCATTTAATTAATACATTTGAGTATAAGTAGTATTTTCTTTTAGATTTTGATGGTTTTTGCGGGCCATTTTGCATAAAAGGGCAGGTTCTGGTTTCTCAAATTGTACCAAAATCGTACCATCAGCACCAAAGTAACGCACAAGTGACTTATCTATAAGATTTTATGAAATTTGGTCAATTAGTTTTTTAATTAGAATGGATACAAAAATACTTTTTTCGTGTTCTACAAGTTCCAAAACGTGTAAATTCGTCGAAGATTCGAGTTACGATTTTCGACACGATTCCAATATTTTCCCATACATTATCATGTATTGCAGGGAAAGTAATATACCTAGGCAAAAAGGCGATTTTCTTCGAATGTTACGTACGAATAAAAGTATTACTTTTCTCCTGTAACTTTATTTGATAATTAGTATTTATTATTTATTCGAAACACGCACTTCTGGTTGCTCATTTCATTTAGAATACATTTCAGAACTTTTATAAATACATCTAAGAAAATATGAGATTTTCCGAAAGTTTTCGTCAAAGTAAATCTGGGTGTTTTGAGTTTAGGATTGGAACAATGCATATCAAATCGTTGTTCCTGTGATTCAATTTCCGTCCCGAGCACAAGTTCTGAATAAGATGTGGTAATGAGGTTTTTTATAGGCTAGTAGGGCACAATAGTTCTACTTCAGAATAATCATAACGGTAGCATGTTTTGTATGAAGTTCGGTAGTATGTTTTGTATGAATAAGTATAATTGGAAAATTGGAATCTGCTGAAAAATATAACGTTACTGTTTGTTATGTGCCTATCAAACTTTAAAAAAAAATTAAGGCAATACTAAAGGTACTTACATGTTCAAATTTTTAGCATTTGTACTTGGTTAGATGAACTCTTGGTACGACAAACCTTTGCTAGTTTTTTTTTTTAAACTTCGAATTAGTTAGTTTTTGCTCTATTTTGAGCGATTTTCACACAAATCGGTTCCTTAGCGATCAAAAACATTATCACAAAGTTTCCATCTTAACACAATCGGAGTTTCCATCTTGCCAAGATCTAGAAACGCTTTCTCTAACGATCTTTGAACAGAATTCGTAAGCCAATTCCTTTATATTTATTTATTTATTTACTTTTATATACATTAAAATATGTATGTTTAGGTTATATCTATTTCGTTGCATATAAAAATGAAAGATTTGCACAATTCTATACTTTAGCAAAAATATGGGTGTATATCTTCGCATTTCAATAACTTTTATAATAATTACTCTATTTCTGATTTTCTTTGAATTTTCAAACAAAAGCATGAAAATTGAGATTTTTGATTTCGCTGGTGGAAGGATTAATTCTCCGATTCAGCAGCTGCTATGTACTTTGCGCTTCAACTGACGTCACAACCTATCTCCGATGGGAAGGAATGACGTGTGTATCGTAAAAGCGTTGTTGGGTTTTTAAGAATTCGCTATGTGTTCTGGTGTAATTTTAATCAGAGCCCTATATCCTGGGAAATTACCGGGAACATATTTTCTAATATATAATATGTCTAAAGAGGTCATTCCACGTGAAATGAGCACAGCGGGTTGCTTGACCATTTTATTATTCTTATATTCTTACCATAGTTAGTACCATTTGTGTGTAGATTAAAATATTTTTAAGTTTTGTTTCACTTACCACAATTTTTGAGATGGGCCAATTTTTATTTGCGGTACAGACCAAAATTCACCTTTTCTAAGCTATAACTCTATAACTATCCAGTATAACTGAACAAATCCCCCTTTCCCCTAAAAAAGTAAACATATTGAGCATTCAGGATATATATTTAAGTTGTATTTAGATTTTAGTTTACTGAAATTAAAATCTAAATCCCGTAAAATTTTCAACAAATATGAATTGCAAAATCACTATTTTTAGGTTACTATAACTCCAGAAGAGTTAAAGACCAGCTTAGTAAGAAAACATTCCATTTTCAAAGCCCCGTTCTGCGGCCTTGGCACTAAACTTGCCAAAATTTTAAAAATTGTCATTTCAAGGTCCAAAATATGTAAGAAATATTGCCACGAGAATGATGGTAACAAATTTGTCTCCTAATATTCCATGAAAAGTAAACATGTTTGACGATAGTTTGACGATAGAAAAGAGAGATTTGAAAAAACACAGAAAAAATGATTATGTTAGGTAAGTGACTCAAATATGGGTACTCCTAAGCATTTTAATTATTATAATGTTTGTTTTAGCAGATAAAAATTTGAAAATTGGTGGATGTATTTTCCTTGCAAAGGGTAACAGGGAAAAATTGATAATTGAGTTAAAAACATCAGATAGGTGCTAATAATGGGCAATGTCCATGTTGGGAACCTATGCCCATATTTGGAACCTTTGCACCTAATATGGGCACCCTTAAAAATTATGCTAAAAACAATCTTAAATCAACGTAAAACTTTAATCAGAGTCGGCACAAGATGGATATACAGAAATATAAAATTTTTTCCTTCTTGTAAGTCCACAACATTCTTCATGTACCCAAACACCGCACATATTACACTGTATCATGTTTAATTGCTTTTCTTGACGATATAGTACACAATAGCAGGACTCTTTTGAGCTGGATACACCACTGTAGGACGGTTGAGCTGCAACAGTTGATATTACATTTGTCTTGGGTTTCGGCTTGGGTGCTGGTTTCGGCTTAGCTGCTCGTTTGGACTTTTTGCTTGGGTACCTTTTTTTCTGGAAAAAAGCGATTTCACTAGTCTTACAGCTCGATAATTTAAAACCTTTTTCTGTTGGTCTTTTTAAAATATCGGAGATAGATAATTGATGAATATCTGTGTCTTTTTCACAACAGTGCCCATATTAGGAGTAGTGCCCATATTTGGGTCACTTACCTTACTTAATATCATTGAAAACTTTTTTTTATGATTTTTTCGAAATTTTATTTGAAAATTTGGGATGTTCCGAATATCCGGTTGTGTTAAAAATCAATAGGTTTTCAATATTCACTGATCGTAATTTTTTGAACCAAATTCCGTTTTTAACGCAGACACACACACACATACACACACACACTTACACACAGTATCACCTCGGTTGTTCGATTCATGTGCAGCGATGCTTGAAATGTGTTTTCCGCTGAAATCTCGAATTCGAATTTTCGACACTGTCACAATACTTCCCCTGTACATTTTACAAACACATATTATATATACACATATATATATATATATATGTATATAATATATATATATATATATATATATATATATATATATATATATATATATATATATATATATATATATATATATATATATAATATATATATATATATATATATATATATAATATATATATATATATATATATATATATAATATATATATATATATATATATATAATATATATATATATATATATATATATATAATATATATATAATATATATATATATAATATATATATATATAATATATATATATATATATATATAATATATATATATATAATATATATATATATAATATATATATATATAATATATATATATATATATATATAATATATATATATATATATATATATATATATATATATATATATATATATATATATAATATATATATATATATATATATATATATATATATATATATATATATATATATATATATATATATATATATATATATATATATATATATATATATATATATATATATATATATATATATATATATATATATATATATATATATATATATATAAAGAGAGAGAGAGAGAGAGAGAAAGTAAAATATATATATCGATAACAAGTCGTTTCTATCCCTTTTGGTCTATCCCTTTTCTATCCCTTTTTCTCGACATTAAGCGACGCAGTTTGAATACATTTTCCGCGGCCATGTCCCATGCCTTTGAGGTTGCGACTTTAATATTCTGCCATGTTAAATATGAATTGAGTTAGATGGTACGGAATTTTCCGAGGGGAGGGCGTTTAAGAGAATGAAATTTTTGATGTACGATCGTATGATGCATGATATGAGTCATTTTTTACCGTCTGAACGTGATCCAAGCATTCGTGATTGTAATTTTGTTTCACCGAAAAAAGGAGTTTCAGAATTATTTATATTCTGTCTATACATGGATGATAAGAATAAAACGTGTCTTGTATAAATTTTTTAAATACAGGCAGCCCTTGAACAACAAGGTTAATGGGTTCCGTGTTATTCAAATCGTGTTATACGAGACTTAGTATTCATGAAAATGTTATGGTTGTGTTCCATATTAATCAAAACCATGTTATACGAAACTTGGAATTCATAAAAATGTTTTGATTGTGTTCCTTGTTATTTAATATTGTGCTATTCAATACTCCAAATGCATACAATGCATATATTCATAAGTGAACATTGTGTCCCATATGTTTATTTTAAGAGTGAAAAAATGATATTTAAGGAAAACATTATTTTTATTACCTGTTTACATATTTACATAATTACATATTTACCTTATTTAATTATTATTTATCACTGGCATCATCCAAAAGGCGAATTCTCTGTTGACGAATGGGTTGAGTGTTCCCGTAACTGGAAAACTTTGATTGTTAAGATCATTGTCGCTAGAAAATGGTGTTTTTTTTATCTTCGAACTAACAATACTCACAAACTTGTATATTATGTATATAATGCAATTAGGTACAAATTATATATAAGCACACAGTGATTTAAAATAAATTTGAACAACAAAAGTGATTTAGAACAATAAATTCCGCATTGGTCCTGCTGACAACCTGAATTCAAATAAGGTTACATTTGATAACAGTAATAAATAATGACACTCCTTGTTGAATATTTGTATGTTAACTGTATATAATTTTAGTCAAATGCGAAAAATAATTCTGCATAGAATTGTGAAAGAGGAAACTTTAGAAAACGTGCAATTGAAGTATTGCGTTATTCGAGGGTTGGCGCAATTTTTGACTGTGTTATACGAATTTTCGTTTAATTCAAGTACCGTGTTATTAGCGGTTGCCTGTATTGCAGTTTATATATTTGCTGATAAAAAGGGTTATATTCACGCACAACATATAAAATAAAACGCCCCGAAAATGGGATAAAGCGAGATTATAATGGAAGAAACTTCCACTGCAGATACCAGATATCTATGGATTGATTTCCCTTTTATTATGCGCTCGTTATCAAGTTGATGGATGGATATTCCATTAATTTTCCATGGATACATAGAATTCTATGGATATTCTATACTGATGAACGTGTAATAAGCGGGAAATCGGTCAATGAATGCTAGTATCGGCAATAGGAGTGTCTTTCAAGTTTTTGGGCACACCCTTTATTTGCGAGTTTCGTGATTATGAACTTTGCTTTCGTAGCGTCGTGTAGCCTGAGTTGCCCGTCTGCCTCGTGTTGCCCGTCTCCACGGAAGTTTACAAAAATTGCGGCTTACAGCAAGTTTCTTGTCGCCATTGCAGATATAGGCTATTACATACTGATGAGCTCATAATAATTACGTAACCGGTACATGGATTTACTAGTATGTGCAACGGAAGTATCTTCCAACTTCTTGCAAACGCTCCTGATAGGGTTTTGTGATTATGAAAGATTATGTAGACAATCAAAGAATGTAAATATCTCGTTACTAACAGCAACTGGTAAAAATGTTGATTAAAATATTATCCTGTTTGAAAGCTATCAGCGACTTCCTCTTGGACTCACGTGATCTGGGAAGATCTGCGTTGCCAATTCGAAGAATGGTAAAAATGGAAATGCCAAGTAAATGTAGTTGTACCTAACAAAATTAAATAAAAATATTAAGATTGTGAAAACCAAACAGCTATTTTTATCAGAAAAGGGAAAAACAGAAAATATAAAAAATAACAGGACAGCCTGTAGATGCTTAATGGGCTACCATCAGCCACAACGAGAGAATTGACAAGTATCACACTAGCCATTGGAAATGAGAAAAGTTCCTGTAAAATAGCTAGTTGGGCTTAACATTAGTTAGACAAAAAATTAAACCGAATAAAATAGACTATTCTAAGCATTTCTGAAGATTTTACGCTAAATAGAATTTGTAAAATATATCTTTACTTATAGTCAAATATAAATATAGATAGAAACTTTTATAGTCTGAACGGTTTAAAAAGTCATTCGTATTATTGTTCAGTTGGTTAAATGCGAATGACAGCTATAACCATAGGCATCTATTTGAAAAATTTCTAGTTTTTCGAAGTCTATCCTATTGTTTTTCAAAGTCTCTGCGATTTAGAAAATAATATTCTATGAATATATTTATTCCGCAGTAATATGTTATAATTCTTTTTTCAATTTTTTGCTTTCGTAAAATAAATTGGAGATGTATATGGCTATCAGCCAGTGAACAGTGAGGTTACGTTACATTTTGCCTGTTAGTTTTTACTGTTATTTTTCCTTTTTGTTATTATGCCTCTTTTTCCTCAGCTATATTTAAAAGAAAATTATGAATGTAGTTTAGAATTTTTACAAATACATTTTGCTAAAAAAGACATTTTTCTTCCAAAAGTTTCAAGAAAAAAAAAATGTGTGTTTTGAATCTTGGGTTTTAAAACCCGCCTAACTTCCTCTTGAAAAATCTGATGTGGACAGTACATGGTTTTTAGTACATATTTCCCATATCAGCAATGATTTTACATCTTTCACAGATAAGATAATTGTATGCAAAATTTACAATTTTTTGGCATTGAATTAACACCACGTAAATTGGAATTGGGTGTATTTTCAATTTATGATTCAGCGCTGCCCGGGTCTTAAATTAGCGCCCTCGACTTAACTAATACAGATACAGATAACACTACTCAATTTACCTCTTGCTTTGAACCAAAATCATTTCCTCTTTTCATTTCAATCCAAATTCTTATATTATGTAAACTCATGTAATATGCCGTGCAACTAATTGTCTAAGTACCCACTACCTTGATAATACAGATACAGCTACTATTCAATTACCAAATTGCCTGTTTTGAATCAAAATCATTCCCAGTTTTTTTTCCAAATCAAATTCTTTAGTCTCAAGGCATGTGTGTCGCGTAAAACAATTTGGCAGGCATGCGCACATCCACCGGGAAGGAGAAGAAAAACGAGACGCACTTCACAAACTGTATCTTCAATTTTTATGCGCTTTCTTGAAAATTCATAGATAATCAAATAATATCGTAATTAAAAATAATTGTGCTATGTGAGAATACGAAGATATACACACATACTTTTGAGGAACTGTAGAATTGTACTAATCTTCCTTTTCAAATGCAGCGAAATATGTATCAGATAACCTAAAAAATGAAAATTTCGATGTATTTAAAGGTAATTAAAATATGAAGAAATTATCCTACATATTCAATTGTAAGATCTTTAGAAATAGTTTTTTGGATAGATAATATTTTAGATCGTTAAGGAACGGATTTTAGTGAATATCTATCAAAATCGTACTTCATTACTAAAAACTAATTTGAATCAAAAAGAATCCCACAGAGCTGTATTGTGCCAAGTCTTGAAGTACCTCTATATTAAATTTCGTGTCTATTCAAAACTTAAATTTCCCGTTACAGACGATATACACACACTCTCTCTCTCTCCCTCTTAAAAGTCATCACTTCGATTCGATTTCAGGGATGCTTAAAACGTGCTTTTACGTCGAAAACTCGAATTCATATTTTTGACCCATCTATCGTTAAAGGTAAGTAATATTTTCTTGATTTTTGCTCAAATTGAAATATATATGTTTTCAAAGGTGCTTATTACAAGTAATACATGAACAAATAAATTAATTTATATATAGTAAGTTCATATGTAATAGTATGTTATTCTGTAATTTGGGAAAGAAAAGAAATTCAAAAACAAAAATCTTACCCTTCATTGTAATTCTACTATTACTTCAAAACAAAATATTCTTCACCTCTTCATTTAAAAAAAAATATCTTGATAACAAGTCGTTTCTATCTCTTTTCCTTATTTTAAGCGACGCTGTCTGAATATATATTTCAAAGCGTCCTTCTTCATGATGATTTTGTGGTTGTGACTTTAATATGCTGCCACGTTAAAAACGAATTGAAATTGAGGGTATAGAATTTTTCGAGGCAGAGGGCATTTTAGAAAATACAAGTTTTGATATATCACCGCATGAGGCATGATGTGAATAATATTTTATCGTTAAGCGTGATAGAAACATTCACGAATTTAATTTTGATTTTGGTTCATTGAAGAGATCAGTTTTTGAATTATCTATTTTTCACCTGAACACAAGCCGAATGATATGAATAAAACATGATTTGTATAAATTTATGCAATTTTATGCATTTGCTTGTTTAAAGAAGGTTTAGCTCATGCATAAGCTCTAGCATAATAAAATATGTCTTCTTGTTTGTAAGTTTGCTGGTGGCGTCATCTGCGTTGGGAATCCATTTCCAAACGTTTGACGTTAAAACGCTTGCTTTCTTCAAGGAAAACTCGAAAAGTATATTAACCAGAATCATTGTCAGTGTGATAGTTTCTCAAATCTAAATACTTACATTTTAACTTCAGCCTTGTATTTTGGTAAGGGTGATTTTATGTTGCGTAGATTGCAATCATTGAATAGTAAGGGATTTATATTCCGCAGAGTCCACTTCCAATAAGAGATTATTATTTTGTCCCAATAGCTCAGCGGTAGAACGTCAGCTGGCCAGTTTGGAGATCCAGAGTTCGATTCCAGGTTGGTGCAGCAAGGCTCTTTACAATGGTACCTGAACAAATCAACCTTGTAGGTTAGTGCAAAGATGTCGGAGGTCTATACGTGACACTAGTACGGATTCAGCGGACTTTGGAAAATTGAACGCCGATTTCAAATTGAGAGGATAACGACCACGAAGGATAACAACCTGGGTAAAAATAATAGTAGTAGCAAGAGGCTAACCTGAGGTAATCATAGAAGGAAGTGATCAGTCAGATTGTCAGGTGCCCGACAATCTGACATTAGAGGGTGGAGAATGCAGAGTCCACATCGACAATAAGAGCTTGCAATTTCGTCCCAATGGCTCAACGGTAGAGCGTCCACTGACCAGTTCGCAGATCCAGGGCTCGATTTAAACCGCTTTATTTTTGCGTATTTTCTGTGCATGTATATTCTGTGCCAACGCAACTACAATATTTTTGAGTTCAAATGATCATCAACCTTTAATTATTTCTACAACGAAGTCTAATTTCAGTGGATACAGAATGTAAACACATCAAGCTGTAAGATGAGTTGTATAGGAATTGCTGAATTATTTTCACGCAAAATTATTTAACTCTGGAGTCTGGAATAAATGTGTATGAATGAAATATTCACTGCTTTTACATAGAGATCCAGACGATTTACATTTCGATGGCATCATTTGAATAAAGTTCATTTGTTTTGAACGGAGTTTTAAGTTTTCAAATATAATGAAATATTGTAGTATTGTGATAATTTAAAATATGCCAGCGTTGAATGTATGGCATTTTAGAGATGTTTAAATAAAATTGCATTGCAGTTGGAAAGAGTTTCAAAATCAATGCTTTGTGCGTGATTGATCTTTCTTGTTTTTCTTATTGTCTAGTTGTAAAGCCTGGTCATTTCTGAACATTTTAGTACCATTGCTATTTCTGAATGTTAGATATTTCCAGATATATTAAAAAATACAATATATTAACAATCCAATACCAAGCTTAAATGTATACTATTTTTCTGAAAACAACGATTTTTGAGCTTACGCATATGATATTTCAAGAACCGTTTGATGAATTTTTATAAAATTTTGTGAGCTTAGTAATGATATAATTATCTAATATTTATGCTAAATTTATATATGTAACTTCTCAAAAGAAAAATAGAAAAAGATTAAAAACAAACAAAAAAAAACGTTGTTAAAAATTCTAAAAAGAAGATTATATTTATTTAAAAAAAATACATTAATTTTTCCCCAATAGAAATTAAATAATTATATTAATGTTGCCATTTATACACTGTTAAAAATGGGTAACCAGAAAAAAGTGGAATGTACTCATTTTCGATCACTTTGCATGCTTATAATAACTCCGAGTAACCCTGTTTCAATTTTGAAAAACGCCTGTACTCATTTTTGAGTATATCAAAGAATTAAATTCTAAGCATATTTAGGTTCAAATTGTAAATACTATGTACTCATTTATGAGTATGGGAGAATCAATTTTAAGAATAATTGTAAATACCATGCACTCATTTTTGAGTATATGAGAGATTCAACTATATTTTTATTTTTCAATTATATTTTTAAACTGTAAATAAATGACAGATGACAAACAGCGCATATGCATAAGACAAGCAATGCTTATTGCGTGTCCGTATTCTACCGTAGAGAAAACACACGGCCGCATAGTACCGAACACGAAATATACACATCCGTCATCGTAATTCTTATGATATAGTTCTTTAATTTCGAGGCTATAGCTTTTATTCTTCGAAATATTTGCACAAAAAATTTCAGAATTATAATTGCACATTTATTACACGATTTTTAATGAAATCAAAATGAAATAATACGTTTATTTATTGAAGTGCTCATTTTCAAGCAAGTGCTGTTACTTACATTTCAGTATGTCACCAACTCGTTTATGGTGCCATTGTACTGAAATGAAAACGAGTACGTTGAAGATTTCGTTTTTAAGTAGTACTTTATTTTTTACAGTGTACAACCCTAAACTACTAGTTTGATTATATTCATAAAAATTACAGATGCCACATTCGTGGAACAGAATATTATGATTTTATGGAGAAAATTAAAATATTATAATAAATTTTTATATAATATTTCTCAATTTCCAATTAGTTTTATATTGTTATTTTAAAGAATAATTTATTTTTTCCTACCCTCAAAAGTTCATTCCATTAATTTCGATAGATTTTATTTCTAAAAAGTTTAAGCTTCTATTGATTTTTGTCGACATTTTCTAATTTCAAAAGTAAAAGTGTTGACTAATGAAGTGGACTTGTGGATCTTGAATATTTTTGCGTTATGCATCAGGTCAATTATATGCACCCTGTGCTTGTGAACAAAGTGTATCCGGAATACACTCGCGGATTGCCTACGTGTTTGCACACGTGGGTAACCGACCGTCCAAATAGGTACTCAAGTCCTCAGGATGAGTGGGACGGTCTGGGTCTTCAACACGTGGGTTGCATAAAGCTTTAAAAAAATTACGGCGATTGTGGGGTAGTGTGTACCCGCACAGCATGTCTTTTAATCGCTTTGCTCTAAGCGAGCGTATTGTTAAAGCGTGAATTGGTTTTTAAAAATTCGCAGTAAATTCTGGTGTAATTTTAATCAGAAGCTTACATCTTATGTCTCTGACAACAATTTTTATAAATATAAATAATGCATTAAAACTGAGGTCTTAAATAATTAAAGATATAAACACCTTGATTTATCTATCTATCTATCTCTGGGTAACGCTTGACGAAAATTTTGGCAACGAATTTGGCAAAATATCGCCAACTTAACGACTTTTTCTAAATGTTGCGAAACTGACGAAAATGTAGCCAACTAGATAAAAATGACGCCAAATCAATGGAATTAATTGCGTTTTGAAAGGGAATAGTATTGTAATGACTAATGATATTTCAACATCGTTAGTTTGTCAGTCCAAACGTCCCACTTGGCGACAAATTTGGCGAGTTTTTAAAGGTTGCCAAATGTATCAAAATATCGCCAAATTAACAGCAATGTTGGTAAATCGATAAAAATGCCACCAAATGGATAAAAATAACGCCAAATCAATAAATTAATGGTATTTTGAAAGGGGATAGTAATGTAATGATATAGCGGTAGCGTTTGTCTTTCAGTTCAACCGCCCCACTTGGATACAAATTTGGCGAAATTTTAAAATATCGCCAAATTGATAAAAATATCGTTAAATTGATTAAAATATCGCTAAATTGATAAAAATATCGTGAAATTGATTAAAATATCACCAAATTAGCAGCAATGATGGTAAATTGATAAAAATGTCACCAAATTGATAAAAATGACGCCAAATCAATAAATTAATTGCGTTTTGAAAGGAAAAAGTAATGTAATGATGTTTTGATAGCGTTTGTCTATCAGTCCAATTATCCCACTTGGTGAGAATTTTGGCGAGATTTTTAAAATGTCTCAAAATTGAACAAAATATCACAAAAATTAACGAAAATGTCACCGCATCGATGAAATTTCAATATAAGAATCAATATCAAGAAAGAATATAAGAATCTACTATAATAAAAAGCTCTGTTCGTCCGTCAGCGACGTTTTCAAAAGATTTGGCAAATAATTTGGCAGGCTGCCGCAAATGTAGCCAAATTGATAAAAATGGAACCAAATGGGAGGTAATATTTTGCAAATTTTGAATTCCGTCCCATGATATCTTAAGTCCTTAACCTACAAATTCCCCATCTTTGCTAATGACCGCTTTATGTCACTTGTCCTAATGAAAAATGATTTTATTTGCCTTTGAAACTAGTTCAAACGTTTAATCAACTACTTATGCTATCTTGCTCAATAAAGGAAGATATTTGTCTGTCTGTGGAGTCTGTAGCCGGGAATCTAAGCTTTGTACGATCATGAAATTTGGTACACATGTACTTCAGGATCCGAATAGGTGCATTTCGGTGTTATTTTCTATTTAAGTTCGAATTAGTTTTTTAGTTATTTTATACGCTCGAATTTCCTTTGCGGTCGTTAAAAACACCATAAAACGAGTGGAGAAAAATGACGTTCAAATTTTATTCGGGGCACGGCGGTAAGATCATAGCGAAGCATCTCGCTGGCCAAGCCGGGAATTTTAGACATCTGGCGCTTCGGTAATTCAGAAATTTAAAATTCCGAATTTTACAAACAGATATTTTTATGTTTAAGATTTTAAGATTGTAAGAATATTATAATCATTCTCTGATAATAAAAATCACGTTTCTACGATACTAACATCTCAAGTTAGCAATTAAGATTTTAAATGGCCTTGAAACAAATTGATGCATTTGGCCGGGAGGTGGGAGATTTTTAAATCTTCAGTTTTCTAGCAGGAAAAAAAAAAAAAAAAAAACCTTCCATGAGTCCGGGCAACGGCGGGTAATTCGGTTTAGTTACTAATATATTTTAAGTAATATTTATATATTTTATTTTAAGAATTTTTCAAGAACATTTAAGTTCTAGTATTTTAAGTAATATTTACGTAATTTATTTCAAGAATTTTTCAAGAATATTTCAAGAATGCCACATCAACGCAAGGAGTTAACAGCCTATCCGATTCGAACGTCTAAAGATTGTGCTGAAATATTGCACCCTTTGTACCCCTAAATTTACTTTGAAATGTATCACCGTATATATTATGGTACTTTGATACCCTTATATTTGCCTATGGTCCTTTTTATATTAGCTCTTTCTTCTCTTTGATGACAACAATTTTTGTCTTTCTATCGCATGCAAGAATATTTTCTTCCCTACTGCTCACCTGGGAACTGTTTCATCTGGAAAAGTATTTCCGAAATTCAAAGCCGAAGGCGGTTTATAGAGATTTTAGCGCATCGGGTGAAAAATATGCCTGTATATTACATTTTAAAGTAATGTTTGGAATCTGTACGGAGCGTGATATATTCTGAAATAATATAGTTTCTTCATGAGAGTTATTTATTTTTATCTAAATACTTATTTTTACCTTTATTATTAGGAAATTAAGTACTGTCACAGCATAATTATGTCTTGAATTGAGTTGCCATTTCAGGTCACAGTATACGTGGAACGAGTTAGAGTTTTTATGAGTTCAGAATAAAAAGTCGGAGGAGGGCAGCACTAGATTTTCCCTATGTAATGCAATGAATTTACTTCTTCCACGGTGAAAAAATGATGTATGAGATCTAAGGCGTGATGTTTTTAATGTTGAAGCATAATGTTTTTAATGTTGAATGTTAAATTTGGAACTTTTACGGATGACAGCATGTAAAACAATCTCGAAGTACCCAGTTAACTTATATTTCACGCTAGTCTAAACTGACAATTATAAATATTGATAGCATCTGCAATAGCAATTTAGTAATAGTTAAAATGTTTTAATAATTATGTTGTTGTTGTTGAGACCCAGACCGTCCGACCTACCAGAAAGGAATAATTAGGTTGTGTAATAATTTTAATATTTAAGTTGGATACACAGTGTATGAGAATTTTTTCCTGTAACATTTATTAGGTTTAATATAGACTAGTCAAAATTTATATTTTAGGCATTAATTTAATCCAAGCATCGTACAAGACTTCTTACATAATAAAACATATGTTTGTGAGTATTTGTGTGTGCCAGTGTTTGTGTGTTGTTGTTGTTGAGACCCAAACCGTCCGACTTACCAGAAAGGTGTCGAAAGCCCAGACCACCCGACTCGTCCGAGGACTTAGAGCAGCTTTTTGGATGGCCGGGTACCAGAAAGGTGTTGAAAACCCAGGCCGTCCGGCTCGTCAACAAGGACTTGAGCATCCATTTGGACGGCCGGGAAGGAGTTAGCCGAAACCAACTCCCAACTTCCATGGCTTTCGTCCGACGGTCCAGCAACGTTTATTTTGAGAATCAAAAATTTACAGGAGAGTTTACATAATATGTTTCACATTTTGAAACAATATAAAGTTTAAACAGTGAAAGACACATTAAAACGAATTACAATAATTCTTGAACAATTGTTACTTCAACTGGTGCACAATGAGAAATAATACAACAAAAACAACAATGAAGACAAAAACAAAAACTAAACCAAACCAACTAAAACTAAACCAACCAAAAACAAAAACTAAACCAAGACAAACAGCAACAAACGGGGCACAATCAAAACACAGCAAAACACAGACAAAACAAAGACAAAAACAAAACACAGACAAAACAAGGCAACCAAACAAAGAGAGGGTAACACCTCCAGGGAAAAGGACAACAGGGGACCACCGACCAAAAGGGCGAAAAGGGAGAGGCTCACAAGCTGATCAGGAAATTTGATTAGAGATGTCTCTAGCAATGAGAACACAGTTTTTAATTTTATCTATAGAAGATTTATTTGAACTGACTCTCGAGAACCAGGCTGCGCAATTGGCAGGGGAGGGTTTTGTAAGATGAAAATTTTTTGTATGGGGACAAGAAAAAACAAAATGGTCGGCATCGCCGAAAGAACCGCAGGTGCAACAAGAGGTGGATTTATGTTTAAAATAATGGAGATAATCTAGAAATGGGCCATGCCCAGTTAAAAAATATATTAAATATTTGTTAGTAATTTGGAGAGAGGGATTGACCAGAGGGAGGAAGGAAGAAATCCGGGCCGGATCATGAGTCCGGGGGGAAATATAAGAGTTAAGAAAGATTTGCCAATGATGAGAAATATTTTGTTTACAAAATTTTTTAAGGAGGGAAAACGGGAAGGGAAGGGAAAAGGGAGAACCCGAGGAGGTAGCAAGTTTGGCGTACTTATCCGCAGTCTCATTTCCCGAGATATCAGAGTGGGCCTTAACCCAACGAATATTAATAAGATTTTTGTTTGCTAAAGCATTAAGTTTAATTTTTGAAAGATAAGAGGATTTATTTCTAATGGAATTTAGAGCCGAAAGAGAAGAAAAACTATCTGTGAAAATATTAATTTTAGTATTATTAGTTGAGGCCCAATTAATAGCAAAATTAATGGCGGCAATTTCTGCCTGAAAAACCGTGTTCCCATTAGCTAGTTTAAAAGTGAATGTTTCTTGAAGCGTATCATGATTGAATATACAGACAGCAAAACCAGTGTTTCCATCAATGGAAGAGCCATCTGTATAAACATTGAATTTAGAAAAAGAGGAGGGAGGGAGGGGGACAAGATTAGCAATACGATTAGAAGGAGGGATAGTAGAAACCGGGCAGTTTGAGTCGAAAAGGGAAGGGTCCGGGACGGGCAAATTAGAGAAGAGATTTAAACGATGTTTCCAAAAAGCATATTTTATATAGTTGGTGTTAATTACTATATGGATAGGGGGAATACCAGTAATGGAGTAAAGAGAAATGTTAGAAGTGGTCCGAAAACCAGAAGAAATTTTTAAAAGAAAAATCCTTTGAAGGGAGAGAAGTTTTTTGACCTGATCCCCCGTCAATGCTTGACCCCAGATTCCCGCACCATAAATTAAAGACTTTTCTATTACCGATAGGTACCAGATTTTTAAAAAGGATTTGTCTACCCCCCAATTATTGCCAGACACCCGCCCAAAGGTGTTGGCGATCTTATAACATTTCTCCTTTAGGTTAAATATATGTGTACTCCATTTGAGATTATCATCTATTGTTATTCCTAGGAAGATAAGAGAACGGGAGGTAGGAATTTTATAGTTCAAAATTTTAAAAGAGGGCCTATAACTATTTAGACGGCCGGGAAGTACCCACCCAATTTAGACCGGAATCCAGTGGGGAGTGTTTGTGTGTGTGTGTGTGTGTGTGTGTGTTTAAAATATCTGCGTAAAATTTAATCGTCGCACGGCCACGAAATTTGGTGCACAGGTACTTCAAGACCCAGGAAGATGCACTTATGCGTTATTATTATTATTATTATTTTTTTAATTTTGATTTAGTTTTTAGTCATTTTATGTTTTAGTTTTTTCTCACAAATTAGTCGTTTAGTGAAAATATTATGATAGAGTTTCCATCTTGACATCATCGAGAAGATCGAAGAACGTTCTTTCCAACGATGTTTTATTCAAAATAGTAGAAAACAGTCTTCATATTTATTTATTTTTTAAGAATATTACTTCAGAGTTTTCATTTTGACATCATCGGGAAGATCGAAGAACGTTCTTTCCAACGATGTTTTAATCAAAATCGCACGACAAATTCTTCATATTTATTTATTTTGAAGAATATTATCACTGAGTTTCTATCTATCTTGATATCAACGACAAGATCGAAAAACGTTCTTTCCAACGATGTTTTAATCAAAATCGTATGACAAATTCATTATATTTTTTTATTTTGTAAGATTATTATCACAGAGTTTCCATCTTACATCAGCGGGAAGATCGAAGAACTTTCTTTCCAAAGATGTTTTAGTCAAAATCGTAGGACAAATTCTTTATTCAATATATATTTATATATCGTCCCATCCAAAAAACAAAGATTAGACCAATTCTATAATTTGGCTATAAGTTCCTCATATATCTTAATAGTCGAATAAAGCATATTCTTCGATTTCATAAGTAATTTTAATTTTTGTAATTTTTCAAGTAAGTTGAGCGATAAGTCTCTTCTAAGAATATCTTTCCCGATGGACGGTTTTCGACCTACTGAAGCTACGCCTACAGAAGGCGAATCATGTTGTCCATTCGCGTATGAGCATAATGGATGTTTATGTCTTGATGTGTTATCTTAAATAGCTAGAGATTTGGTGATTTTATTGTGAGAATGGCTTGAGTTGAAAGCAGGCATTTAGTAAATTGAGTATGGTGTTATCTGTATCTGTATTATTTACGCAGCTGGCACTTATTTTGGATCTGAGCAACGCCAGGTGATTCGTTCTAGTAAATTATATGACACATTTAGATAACTCACTAAATAGATAATTAGAGAAATTAGAAAAATTACAGATTGGTGAAATTGAGCACATTTACCTTACATTATTAGTTTGAGAACGCAAAGATATTTTCATTTTAATATAAGTCGCCTTTCTATAAAAATCTGTGTTGAGTTATTATAAAAGTTCACAAGAAATGTGACATAACTCAGAGATGCGACGCAGCATTATCCTCCTTGAACCTTATATTTATTAGACGACCGAATAACACCAGCGGATAAATTGACGTATATGGAGGATTGCAGGATTTCAGAAAATCCTTGCATACGGAGCTAGAATTTTGATCACAAAGGAAGAATCCCGGATATATTTATAAATTGCATGGTAAAAGACGATGTGAAATATTGTATGAATGTTATGAAGCGATTTATGAAGGAAATCTTTGTTCTGGACTTTAAGATCCTGTTCCGAATATATTGGACTGAATATTCAATGAACATAAATCATAAAATCTAAAAAAGAAATGTTCAGTTGTTAAAAAATCTGATGTAGGCAGCACATGACTTTCTCTACAAAATCAAATTCATTTTATCTTTATTTTTTTCATAGTTCATTAAGGGGACGGTGGACGTTGAAATTGTTTTTATTTATTTATTGACTTAGAAACGTGAAAATTTGTATAAATATTCCTCTTAACATTACTATATACAATATTATTAAATTATTTTTCAATTTTGTTATAATTTTGTATTTTTTTAAAAATTTAATTTTGTTTAACGAAAATTTAATAATGCTCCTTGCGTGCCATTTGTTCACTTTTTTTGTTCATTTTACATTATGATCACTCAAAAACGCATTATGAACAAATTAGGGTATTTATTTTTAAATTCTTTAGAAAGTTAATTTTTTAAAAAAAATGTTCTGCATTAAAACTTAATTTTCATCATTTAATTAGGTTCTTATTCACTTTTAATTACCTTAATAAAATCCAATTATAAAATGCATACCCAGTTTCATTAAAAAGTATGAGGGGTGTCTTCCTGCCAAATTTCATGCATCTTAGAAAAAAATTAAGACGCATGGGGCATTTTAAATGTGTAAAACCTTTGAAAATTCCGTTTCGAAAAATATGCATTCAACCTTTTGCTTACGGGTGGGACAGCGTCCATCCCAAACGAAGAACCTCCCCAAAACACAGGTATTTGACATACCCTATCCCAAATAGTTCGACCCCCTTTGCAGGTATTGGCGTCCATGGAAATCGCTGACATAAACATTGCACCTACTGCAGCAGGTGCAATGTTAAATGTGTAAAATAATGTTATATATTAAAACCACCCGTAAGTAAATGTTAAATGTGTAAAATAATGTTATATATTAAAACCCCCCGTAAGCAAATGTTAAATGTGTAAAATAATGTTATATATTAAAACTGTTTTTAGTCGATTTTTGCTCATTTCAACGTCTACCGTCCCCTTAAATTGAGCTTAATTGCACAAAATGACCCGGATAATTATTTGAAATGACGTTGAACTTGAAGTTTTAATTCAGTTTTCAGTTTCGTTTGGCGAGAATTTTTAGAAGCAATGTAGCAAAAATGCAAAATAAATAAATAAATAAAATAATAAGAAATGGCTAACCCGAGAACAGCTAATCCTAGAGTTATGGGATTGGTTTCACCCCTTTCGTCGTCAAACATTACTTATAAAACAATCATTTAATAGATACATTTGAGCAGACGTAGTCTTTCATTTTAGATTATGACGATTTTTAGGTCCATTTAAAAACAAAAAGGCAGATTCTTTGTTTTTAATCATACCAAAATCTAATCAGCACAACGATAACCCACAAGTGGTTTATCTACCAAATTTTGCAACATTTGGGCAATTAATTTTTCAGCTACAGTGGAAAAGTACAATTTTTGCAGGCCATTTCGTAAAAAACAATCAAACAAAAAACACAGGAAAATTTTCCCGAATCGTATCAGCATCTAATCAGCACCCTCAAGTGATTTATCTACCAAATTTTGTGAAATTTGATGAATTAGTTTTTTAGCTAGAGTAGATACATACAATTTTTGTCATTTCGTAAAATTCACTAAAAAGTAAAATATGATTTTTAGTTGTCATAAGATTCTTTACAACTAAAAAATAAAAAGCCATGGCGCGTCCATGAAAGAATTATCTTTGGACATTAATAGCATTTTAAATAACAATGGAAGCGATAACATAGGAATGACATATATAAAAATGACGGATTGTTAAATCAAAATTGTAAAATAAAATTTAAATGAATTGGATGTAATTATTTTTATATATGTCATTCTTATAATTCTGTTAGTTAATTCTCTTAATTGATTCTATTAACTAATTCTGTCAATTCCAAATACAATTCCCTCTATGGGCGTCCTACAGTTTTATTTTTAGTCGCATAAGACCAAGGATGTTGTAATAGCTAATTTTTTAAAACTTTTTAGTGCATTTTACTAAAACTATATAACTTAAAAGTTGTGTTTTATAATAAAAATTTATTATTTAGCAAAACTTTTGCAAAAACATACATCCCCCTCTTCCTTGTTTAGTTGCTTTGTATTTTACTAACCCATTGAGATAAAAACGAACTCAACAATACCGATATAACTTTCAAACTTATGTTCATATTTCATCCGATATATTGCATTTTACGTGGCTTGTACAAATAGATGAGAATATATTGGATTTTTCTTCATATGTATTGCCACATGCTAGGATTTTCCCTGATTTTATCAGATTCTATATTTAGCATTTTTCAAACTCCTATGTTATGTTTCTGTTCAAATAAATATCCCTGATACTCCATTATTTTCCCATATTTTCACTAGAATAGATAAAAAGAATTCTGACATCACTCACATCATTTCTCTAAAAATTCCCTTTTTTATATCTTTCATTTTTTTTATAACCATTAAAATATGTTTTGTCACAAAATATAGATATGAAATGAATAACCTTCTACGTTACAGTAACCTTTTGATTTAAAAGATTTGCTTTTTTTTATTTTTAGACATGGTGGCCACCATTACAAAATTCCTGAAACCGCAAATATATGAAGGAAACAGTTCCCTGTCTTAGCATAGTAGAAATGGTTTCATTTATTTTGTTATAAATATTACTTGAATATAATCATTTGCTTCAAAGATTTTTAATAACAGGTAGCGCTATTTTAACAGCAACCAATTGTGAGGCGTAAACTCGAAACGTTACCATGGGAAATAGTTAGCTAAGACTACGACTCTATTTAGCTATTACTTACTGTTATGCCTTATCTGCTACTTTTCTTCGTGATATGTTTAATGTTAAAAGCTTTCAGAACAGAATATATTTCATTTTATTTTCAGGAATCTTTTCAATAACAAAATTGATTGTTCTTTTGTCTTGGTTGGGATCAGGTTTTATGCTCTTCAGTTGGAGTTTCATGGTCTCATGTTCTTGGAGTACCAGGAGCATGAATTTATTTGCTGAAATGAAATTTAGTACTAATATTGGTTGTTATTGTGCCATTAAAACCATTCTGTAAACTATTCTACACCGTCCCCGATACTCTTTATATTTTTTTTATTCATCTGAAATCGCTTTTAAAATCATTTGTTGTAAATATTTTATATTTTAAATGTATTTTATATTCATTCGGATGTGCTTTTAAAAATCATTTGTTGTCAATATTTTGCATTTTAATGTATTTTATAATATTTTAATCTGTATATTTTTGCCCAAAATGTTATCTTTCACGCTGTTACAGGGACTTTGTCCTGTAGCTTGTATTCTTTTAAATAAATAAAATGAATAAATAATAGGATTCGAATTTTAATAGGAATAATAATATATATATATTTTTAATAGGATTCGAATATAGCACATATATATTTTGTATTTACGTAAAAAATGATTTATGTAGTAAAACATGCATCACTAATATATAAATGTCCATTTCTGTGTTAGGTGTTAACTATGGAGTATTCCAAGTCTCAGCTACTCTGAAGCCCTAAAAAGAGCAGCTGATGACAGTCCAATTTGACAAGAAAGATTTATAAACCATATTTTTGGTGAGCAACTTACATGTTTGTTTACATCATTTGGAAATTATGTGATTAACAAATATGGTTGTTCTGGGCCTTTAGATATTACACATTCGTAGCTTTACGAAACTGAACTATCAAAGTCGACAATCTTCAGCAGCATCCAAGTATCAGTAACAATCTTCAACAGCAACCAACAACCAACTACAGCTTTAGCGGACAACGACGGTCAAGCACTATCTCAGCTTAGCTCAGCCCAGTACAGATTTAGTGGACGCCCGTCTTTTAATAATGAACTAGTACATAAAACATGTACATGAATTTTATTAGTACATGAATTTTACGTATTTTGCCGAATAGGTACATCCGTTTGGGATTTAGATCACTGAATCACTTTTTGTATCACAGAGTTTGGAAGAATTTTTCCAAATGATTTTCCTGATTTTTCCCTGAGCAATGGAATTTCAAAATGGTTTGTGCCAAGTTCCTGCAGGACCGAAGCTGTCTGCAATTTCTTGTCTAGAATGCATTGCTAAAGGATTCTAATACGCCTTCAAATCACAGGTAGTCTTTTAAATCGAAGTCAATTGTTTTTATTATTTGTCTACTCTAAAAAAAAAGCCTACATGTGATTTACAGGAGGGTTAGGATCTTTCGGCAGGGTACACTAGATGTGAAAGTGCAACTCTGGTCCTGCGGCAACTTGGAGCAAACCATTTTGAGATTTCTTACTTTTAGGGGTGTTTCTGTTTTTTGTTCTTAGTGGGGAGTTCATTTTTTTACCACAAAGTGATGTTTTTGTGAGATAAGACGTTTCTAAGACATATTTTTTAGACACACTAATTTTCTATCTCACACAGCTATGCTCCATCATCTTGTATCTTTTTAGTGCAGAAGAGAGCTGGGAATCTGCCCCTCATGCTGGCTGAAATACTGTCCTTCAAAAAGCTCAGTGATTGTTAATGCATAATTCGATGAGTTTTAGCGCAATTGTATTTATTTCAACAAAATATTTTGCTTGTTATTCAATTTGCAATACCGGACTGAAATGGAAAAAGCAACTATTTTTGGTACTTATGTAGTTGACCGTCTCCCATTAGCAAATTAAGAAAAATGTAGCCATTTCGAAGGGATTTCTTTCTCTTGATCTAAAAGCAAGTAATTTCCAGAAGAACGAGATGAGATAAAATGCACAATAATAAAATATAAATCAATGGAAATACAAGTTTAAATCTATTAATTTCATAACAATATTAGCTCATTTCAAAAATACATTGTGTCCACGGAAAAGCTTGAAATTTCAAAAATATTTTGTTGACTCTTTCTTAATTTATAATTTAAAGATTACTGTTTAATTCTACAGTAATGTGAATTAAACATGCTTTATTTACACTTTATCGTTTTGCATTTAAAAATTGTTTGTTTGTCGATATTTTTCTTTATTTTTCGATCATTTAAATTAAAAAAAAAACACTTTATTTCCAATAGTTCGAATTTTATACAGTTCATTTTTATTTAACATTTGGAAAACTGTATAAATTCACTCATGTGAATTTTTAAAATTAATCCCTTTTCTATCATTTAAATTTTGAAACTTCGCTTCAGTTTTCAATTGATTAAATTTTAAAACGTTTTAGTTTACTTTTGAATATTTAAACTTCACTATTTTTATTTTCAAAAACACTCTTTTTACTTTCAAAAACACTCTTTTTGCTTTCAATAATTGAAATCTGAATTTTTATTTTTCTTTACATTTCAAACCTTTATTATGAAGTAGTTTTCTTGAACCAACAAACTGGACTCAGTATATAAAATCACATACTGAAAGTGCCCATAATTGGCTGGTCATTTCTTAATGTGGCTGTAAATATTTGGAGGTTGGTTAATTTCACAAAAACCCTATTTTTATTATTTAAACAAATATTTGCATGCAAATTATTTATTTACCTATATTTTGAATTTTCAAACTTAGATGAATCAACTTCATAGATGAATCTGGCAGTATCCATATATATTTCACCATTGCATTTAAATTTAATCGAATTTTGTTGCGAATTCTATAGAAATTGTACAAATAAAAATTAGAATATATTGTTATTTCCTTCTTTTCCAAATTCCACTGTCACGGCTAAGATTCTATTCGATCCCATTATGATATTCAGAAAATTTCATGCAATCGTGAATTTCTTTTCTTGGTTAAATAAATTCGGATATGGGGTTCATGTGTCAGGGATTTGGAATATATATATATGAGTTGTTTTCGTGATTTTCGATACGTCAAAGAATATTTAGATATTTCTAAATAATTTACAGATAATATCCAAATTATATACTCAAAGAAATTTATGCGTATAGTAATATTTTTTGTTATACACGTGTAATTTATGAATATGTATACTTATTAATAAGTAAAATACATATTGTGAGAAGGATAAGAAAAACTTGTGTAACGTACATGAGCACAAATAACATAATAATGCAGCATACAGCTGTTTCGAGGATACGCTGGATTCCCTTCGCCAGTGCAAGAGAATCAACAAACCCACTCTTAAAGAGGTGGAGTGGGCGCAAGAAGAAGAAATAGAGGGCGATATATACCCAAGACCTGGATTAAGAGATAGCCTGGATTAAGAGAAAGCAGCATGAAGAACAGCCCAGGCAATTCACAGAGAGAAATAACACACAAAATTGACGTGCATCAGAACACAACAGGAATATTTCAATAAGACGAGTCAAGTCCTAACAAGAATAAATGAGACCAACAAGACGAAATATGGTAAAAAACGACACATAAGAGCCCCCCCTTCCCGGCCGTCCAACTAGTTACTCTAAGTCCTCTGGACGAGTCGGACGGTCTGGGTCTTCAACATAAGAGCCCCCCCCCCTCGCCACACACATAGGTACCATTAGCCTTAGGGTTGGTCGTGTGATCTGGGTCTTCAACGTTTAGCATAAGAGTCC
>OX578143.1:136487495-136504995 GCA_951213105.1 Amaurobius ferox | reverse complement strand
CTTTTTGTCTTAATTTCTTTTATTTCTTTGTATTTGTAGAAAATTTTGGAATAGTGTATTATGAGTTACTACATACATTCTAACTTTGGATTTAATAATTTATATTTATATATATATATATATATATATATACTCTTTCCCGTTTTCAATGTTTACTTATTTCGATTGCACTGTCTGGGAAGCAGATTTGACAAAGTTTTGTGAGTTATGATCTTCGGACGACACCATAAAACTTCTTTAAACTGTTTCAAACGCCATTTGTTTCAAAGTTAACGTGCTTTTAAAAGTTCCAAAGTTACCAGGGAACTTTCGTATCCAAGTTAACGCGCCTTTTCAAATTCAGAAATGCATGCATGAGAGATTCGAGGCATATCCAGCAGTTCATGGTAATATTACGAACATACAATATTTAAAAATTGATGTAGGCTTCAGAAAACTTCTTCTATAGACTCATATTATTGTATATCTGATTTTCTAAATATATTTATTGAAATGAGATACATTTACATTACAAGTAATTAGTAACAACATAAATAGTTGATAAAGAGTATTCACAGGTACATTTGAAGTAGGTACTTAGAAGAATGAGTTTAGTTCATACAGATTCTTAAAACGATTATTTTTCTTCAATTTTTTCTTAATGTGTCAATATTTAATGAAATGATATTTTATTAGTTATTTGATCGTATGTTACTAAAATTAGTTAGTAACGTAATGTAGATATATTTTGCATTTATTTTTTTTCGCAATATTTTATCAGTTGGCATATATACATATATTTTTTTTGTATTAACTATAACACATTTAAAGTTTTCATGGAAAAACTTGCGCCACACGTCTGTTTTTACTAAATATTTTTGAAGCATCTATATTTAAGGATTTGTTATACATAGAGCTATGATTATTATTGATATTGATTCAGCATCAAATTTCCGAGGGGTAGTAGGATTAAGAAATTCCAGTTGCAAGTTTTTCAACATCCGGTTAGATTTTTCCTTGCAACATATATTTCTCAGGATTAGTTATAAATACAGTTTAGATGATAAATCATATCGATGCAACGTCAAATTATTGAGAAAATATTTTCAGATTATGTTCCTTTAATATATCTTTCTCGTTATTGACTATAGTTACATATTAAATGATCACTGATATGGATTTAGCATCAAATTCTGAAGAAGTAGAAGTACCAGTTTTGGAAGTGGCACTTCCAATTAATTTACATTTTCTTTCCAGTATTTATTTGAGATCGTTTATTGATAGAGATCAGATCATAACTAATATAAGTTTAGCATCAAATTTTGTGAGGGGTTGGGTGTCTTGCTAAGGATTTCCTATTACGGGTTTTTTACCCTATTTGTTCAAAAAAATTTCATGAAACATATATTTCTTAGGATTGGCTACAGATAAATATGTATGGCAAATATTTTACCATACTATTACTTTTATAAACATTTTTGAAGCATTTATGTCTGATTATCTGCTATAAATGGAACTTAGATAGTGACTGGTGCAGACTTAGCACCAAATTCAAGAGTGGGTAGGGACGCTCACTAAATATTTTTACTTTCGGTTTTCCTATAATTCATAAGAGTGTGTAAGTTTTTAAAAAATACAAAAATACTTTATAATTCCATTGAAGATGAAATGTGAACATCACTTACCACCATATGAAGACTTCTCAATAAATTAATTTTTCATGTAAAATTCTATGTCTAACACACATTACAATTTCGATAAGAAAACACATTGAAATATTTCTGGATTTATGCAAAATATAAGCAAATATCCGATTTTCTGAAGGAAAAAACCTCTGGAAATAAGCAAGCGAAATGAACAAAATTATTTCCCCTCTCAACAAGGTGTAAAATAAATGTACCTTCCTTGCAGTCCACTTAACGCAAAATAAATTCACAAAGGGGAAGAAAAGCGCACGCCATTGAGTTTGTAGGGATATAAAGCTGTCTCATAAACTATTTTCCCGTAAGTGTATTTTTTTTCCTTTTTAATATTCTCGTGGAAATATGTTGGAATTGCATGTTTTCGTATTCCATCACTTCTAGAATAGAATGAATTGCGAATTTCATAACAGAGCTGTGATAATTTAACTATATACAAAGTAGGATTAAAAATTTCGGAGACTGTGCTGATAACTCCAACTTTGATTGGAGGAGAGGAGAACTATTTTACCGTGGCGTAGAGGCACATGTGACGCGAGATACAAAAGGAAGAAGCAGGTTTGCAGTGCAGGGTTTTTCCAGACAATGCGTTTCAGTGAACGGTAGTCCTTTGCGTTCGTCGAAAACATTGCACCTGCGCAGCAGATGCAATGTTTCTGTCGACGATTTCCTTAAACGCTGACAGAATTTGACATTCGCACGTTGTTCTTTTCGACGAACGCGAAGTACTAGAGTACACTGACACGCATTGTCTGGAAAAACACCTTCTTCTTTCTTTTCAAATCCCGCATCACAGGTGCCTCTACGTCACCATAAAATAGTTCCCCTCTCCTCCAATAAGGGTTGGAGATATCAGTATAGTCTCCGGACTTTTTAATCCTACCTTGTATAAATGTAGGTATTTAATAAGTAAAATGCATTTTGTGCAAAGGATATGTAAAACCTGAGCAGCGAATCCACGAACAACATATACGAGCATATTCCTCTTTTAGACTTTGACTTTGTTAGTTCTCTTGCACCGACAAAGGGGATTCTTTAAACAGCCTTATTTATTTTGTTATATTGTTTTATTATGTTATTTGGGCTTATGTACGTTGCTCAAATTTTCCTTAAATGTATATGTTCATTAGATAATTGTTATACAGCGCTCTCTCGTTAAGATGGAGCGTAAAGAGACAATATTTATTGCACGTACAGTCTGTTACAAAAGTATAAGGCCACGAGACCTTTTGTTATTTAGGTAATTAATGAAATATTTTTTTATTCAAAATCAAAATTTCTTCATGTCAGAACAAGTTTTAATTAAAATTGAGCAACTTACATGTACGAAATTTATTTAGAAAAAAATGTAACAGCAATATAACAAAAAGTGGCACAAATACATGTTACAAAATTATAAGACCACGTGTGGAAAAAGAAAGTTTTAGCAAATTTAGTAAGTTGTTACTCCACCATTTTTCTGAATAACTTAAAACGGACAATTTGGCATCGATTTAATTAAATTTTTAAAGACAGATTCCGGAATATTGTTCCATGTCTCCATAATGGCGACTTCCAATTCATATGCCGAATGATATTGTTTGTTGTTTTCGTATACTTGGCGAGACAAATAACTCCACAGGTTTTCTATGAGGTTTAGGTCAGGGCTAAGGCTCCGCCAAGATATAACATGACTGGGAGCCTTATCTTGTTGTTATCTTGCATTATCTTGTTGTGACTGGGAGCATTATCTCGTAAGAACTTCCATTTCGGCCCTCCTAAAAGTGGCCCGAAGGGTATCAGACTTCCGTATAACATTTGTTGATAACTGTCCGAGTTCATTTTGCCATAAACTCTTTGCAGATCGCATTTTTCTGCATATGAGAAAGCTCCCCACACCATAACGGAACCGTCTCCCATCTGCCTACTGAAGAACTCACGAGATTCTTGCCTTAAGTCATGCCAGTAGTAGTTATTGCCGTTCGGACCATCTAAGTTAAATTTTTTCTCGTCCTAAAATATTATATTTTTCCATGTAGAATTCCCGGACATGATATACTTTGCCCACTTCAGATGTGCTTCTTTATGATGTTTAAGGAGTCGTGGTTTGCTTTTTAGTTTTCGAAGTTTAACATCAACATTCGACTTCAAACTTCGTCACATAGTTACATAAGACACTTGTTTACTTGTCTGCTGTGCTATTTTATAAGTGGACTGGTAGTTTTTCGTTGCAAGCTGGAAAATATGTTATTATCACGAGTTGATAACTGCTTTTTGCGGCCAGATCTTTTCTGCTATCCATACAATACTTTTCTACTCAAAAAATTGTGAATAGCCGTTTTAGAACGATTAAGAAACTTACTTATTTCACGTTTCGACTTTCCTTTTTCATTGTAGAACCAAACTTTTTGCACTTCTACTTCAGACAAATCACTTCCATGTGGCATTTTAATAATTCAACGAATCAAACAGTTCAATTCTGAATTATCTGCCTTTTTTCCTTCTTTCCAACCTTTCCAGATGGTTAAGGTTACAGTTAAACTCCGAAGTTAAACAAAAATCGTCTGCATTGTTAGAAAATCTAAAGTGGTCTTATATTTATGTAACACCGTGATTTCGAAAAATCGTTTGGCATGAAAATAATATTTGATCTGCTTTTTTTTTTAAGCTAAATCAACACTGAAAAATTCTTTCGTTTCATACACCTTCTTTGAAATTCACATTTAATTTTGTCTTTGTTGAGAAAGGGTGGAATTTTGAGTGGTTTTATAATTTTTAAATAGACTGTATTAGCGAGGGTCCATTATAGCAGGAGTCCATGAACCTTATGTAAAATAGTAATGAAAACGTAAAATGGTAATGAACGTTTGTTATGCTCAATTTTATGTAACATACTCGGTACATTGAAAATTACAACCTTAAAACAAAAGAGGCAGAAAAATTTATTTAAAGGAAGTTTCACATGTATAATGAGGCAAATATGAAAAATATTAACATTCAGAACATTAACAAAATATATTTGCACCTATTACTATGTTTAAAATGAAGTAATCCTTATTTGTTACTTCTAGGTAAACACTATTTTTGTGCTATTTTCAATTTTAGTCAATTGCTCAGAAGTATGTTCTTGAACATCTTCTACTGTTTGAAATAAATTGTGTCTATTTTAACGATTGTACGAAAGTATTAAGCGATGTTTACCACATGCAATGTCCATATACCTTAACCTCGGAATCATTGTACGTAATAGCGAGAAATACATCTCAAACGAGTGCCGTCTTCACTTGAGTCCACTATATATTCATTTGTTACCCACTCTCAGAGACCTAGCGGATCACGTTTTGAAAAGACTCGAAATCTGCAACAGCTCAGATGACGTTGAGCTGATGCAACCATCTTCAGCAATCATACCGATAGCAATTTAGACATTTTTAAACTGTGAAAACTCGAGGGCATCCTTATCCCTTAAATCGATGGGCCTGAACAAATCATAGTGTCAGCTTGATCATGTTTTGGGAAAGATTTTAACTTGCAATATTTTCGAGATGGGCTTTGGCAAGCAAGCTCTCCTATACATGGCCAGTCACTAAAAAATCCATGATTAGATATCTTAGCTCTTTCAAATTATTACTTCCATTGCGCATTGCCCACAGCATACGCATTTCTGACGAATCTGTTCCTATCGAAATCACGTGGTTTTTTACAGTGGAATATTACGACAAAGAACATACTGAAAAATACGTGGAACTCGAAAAAACTCCCTAAAAGTTTGCAGAATACGACGGATAAATATTTCTTTAACATGGAACGAAATTTTAAAGATTAACGCTAGTGAAAACTGTATGATAGCACGGTTATCTGTTCACGCGATACCAGAATCTAAAAGTGGATTTTATCTAAAAGCGGGATTTTTCTTCAAATTCTGCTTTTAAACACTTTCCAACATAGTTGAAAAGTGTTTATTACTTGGATTATTCTGGCTGTCTATCTGTTCGCACGATAACTTCCGTAAAAATTGGTTTCTCGAAATGGAATGTTGGTATGTTGTTGATTCACATATCATAATCCATTTTTAAATAGATTTAGTTTTTTGTTCCAAATTTTACAAGTAAATTTTGAAAAATCGTCATCGTTGTCCAAATGATTGCAATTATAATGCGTTACTCTTCACTTCAAAGGGATTAAGAAAATATATAGATTGATAACATACTTGGCAAGGTAACCCAGGGGGTAACTACCTCCCCCCCCGAAGGGGCCAATGAAGTCACGAACACAAAAATCGTACCGAGGCTATTTTTGACAACAATGATTGAAACTATGAAGCCTCGTGATCACTGATCCTTAAAAAATTCATTTTATGCATGATTACATCACATTTTGTCCATTATAAAAAATGTTCCAACTGGAATTAGAGAAATCGATCTCATGACACAAATTACATTCAAACTGTATACACCCTTAACATCAAATAAAAGGCTTAATATTATTAAATGTTTTATTTATATGTATGTAATATTATCAAATATTTGATGTGTTAAAACTTTTGCCAGGAACATTAGTATGAAATGTCTTGATATTCATAAAACAGCGATGAAATAATTATCTGGTTTGAAATTACGATTTGTGTTGATAAAATCATAAGAATTTTTTAGCAGTATAAATATTACTACAAATTGTTTGTCATTTCTTTGAGTTGAAGTTGATGACCTCGTCTCTTGACACATACGTGTTCAATTCTGAAAATTTTCGTGCCTCAAGCTGATCATTCAGGATACCTGATCGATTGCACTTTTGCGCTCATTGCGTGGATGATTGTTTTGCTTTCATCGACCAGTCTAATCTTGGTTTACATAGTTTTCTTTTCATTATGAATGCTATTGATTATTATATTTACTTTACCTGTGAGTTGGAATGTAATAATTGTCTTTCTTTCCTGAATGTAATGCACTGGGCATTCACAATGACATTGTAATCACTGTTTGTAATAACCTTACCCTCTCATTTTTCCGCATTCTTTAATAAAATATTACCGCATATAAAATTTATGTCTTTTCTGTCAAAGACAGTTTGAAAAGTTGAAGAATTTTTTTATGGCAGACATTTTAACGATTATGTCGCATCAAAAGACAATTGATGTTTATGTCGCAATTCTTTATTCAAAATATTACCTCATATAATATTTATATCTATGGTGCTATTAATTTAAACTTGATTCTAACGTATTAACGTGTGAGTTGGATTATTATTTATCCGTGTTGGATTATTATATCGTGAATTCTCGTCGAAAATTGTTGATCATGCTTTTCCCAAATGTTTTCCCCAAAACCTGAACAAATAATTTTGCTGGCCTTGCTTAAAATTCCCTAAAAGTGAGAATACTTAGAGCTCGGGAGGATTTACTTTTCATAATTTTAAATGTTCACAATTTTAATTACTGTATTAAAGAAGTGTAGAATGTGAAATTTAATTTATAACTTTTCGCGGAATATTCGCAATTTTTTTAAACTTTCGGCGAATTTCGTTATTTTTTCCTGCCACAAAATCCCTGCCCTAGTGAAAATGAATAACACAATAGTAGTGACAGTATTTACATATATTACTATTATTCTTATTAAATTCTTTGAGCATTGCAGTGCGATTGACAACGCGGATGGGATTTGAGTAATACTCATTTCCGCATAACCTGCCTTCTAGACTAGTATTCACCACTGTTAGGAGTATTGTTTGCCTCCTATTCTATCCTAATATTTGTAATAAAACTACAAGAGTTCTAAATGAGTTTTACTTCAAATCGGAGTTCTCCACAATGAGTAAAGTGAATATTTTTTCTTTTAGGGATCTTACTGAAAAGTTTAATAAGTTGGGTATATATTAAATCCACTAATTGGCACTATTTCTGCCATTTCCAGCCTATATTTAATGTTATTTTGTGTCTGCCACGACAGTCAATAGTTATTTTTTATCTATGGCAATGATTTGGGCAGCTCTTAACAGAGACCTTTGCTAATCCTTAAACTATAACTTTATTCTTACTCCCCATAGAGTATGAAATTACGAAAATTTAAAAGTAAAGTATTTTCCCGTAAGGTTCGTATATATGTATCGATAATATTTACAAACTATATTTTATATAATGATTGATTTAACTTAACATATGCTTTTCAATTTTTGTTTTCCTGATATTCAGAAAGCTGCATCCAATAAAGACGCAGTTAATTGAAATCGATAGAACAAGTCGTATCTTCTTGTAAGACGTATCCGGACTATACAATAGTTTTGTGACCTTCGACAGAGTAAGCTTTTAAATAAAACATTGAAAAATAATTTAATTATTTGAAATTTCTACCATTTATGGATCAAATCCTAAAGTGAACATTTAAATATGACTTTTAAAACCAGCGTTTTAGCCAGTAGTTTATAAGTGCGATTCATACTTCTAAAGTATTAGAAAAGTTTGCTTAGATTTTAACATTTTGCTTAATTTTTCGTCTAATCTATGTTGAAAAGATGTTTTAATTTTTACTAACTTTGATGCCAGCAACTTGAGGTTAAAAGTCCAGCTGCCACCATTTAGCAGTGGCTATTTTAGCAACAACAGCAAACAACAGATACCGCCTCTGCGCGGGAGCAAGAAATCGGTGTATGGTAAATGCTCTACTATTTCATAAAGAATATCGTATTCTTAATAGGACCGTTTTTCCTATTGACAAATTAGGCCCGTAATTATTCAAGTGTATATTTCTCTTATCCCATTCATATGCCGTAAATTTTCTTGAAATATCTGTTATCATTTTAATAACAGTTTTGGTTCTGAGAAAAGCACTAAGCGTCACACACTGTAAACGAAGGATAATATTTTGAATGAGTTTCGAATATATTTGGACCCTAGAAAACAATTGTTGTTTAGTATGACCCTTAAAAAACCTGCTATATATTAGTCACTAATCGTAATATTTAAGAGCAAGTATTTAGGCATAGCTTAGAATAGAATTACAGATAGGGAGGAGTATTGGATGATAAACCCGCCATTGACGAAGCAATTACCTAAGTTCTCCATAGTGTGCATATTGGAAAACGAAAATATGCACAGGGAACAGTTTCTTTGCTTCATATTCAATCCCAATATTAGTAATGAACCTACTGGAATTCCCAATGAATTTTACTTCAAATCGGTATTCACCATAATCTGTAAAATAAATATTTCTTCTTTTAGGAAATTGAAATGTTGAATAATTATTTAAAATTTTAATAATTTGGGCACATATTAAATCCACTAATTAGCACCAATGTTGTCATTTTCAACCTACATTTCATTTTATTTCGTTTTGACCTGACAGCTAATAGTTAGTTCATATTCGATGGTAATGATTTGGGCATCTCTTAACAGAGCCATTTGTTAAACCTAACACGATAATTTTATTTTACAGCCCCACATAGTATGATAATACGAAAATTTAAAAGTGAATTGTTTTCGCTTAGTGTTCATATGTACCGGTATTATTTAAAAGTTTTATTTTATGTAATGATTTCACTTTACATATTTTCGTCTCCACCAAAGTTTTTTAATGTGCAGTTGGGGGCAAGAGCCGTCTATCAATCAAAAAGTTGTCAGTGGACGAAGGTGGCATTTCGTCATCCGTGACACCACGGACTAGGAGGGTTGTTGCCAAAGCACAGCAAGTGTTCCCATTATTACAATTGAAAATTGTTTGTTAATTTTGAAGTGACGTATCCAGACGTAAACAACCTGCGCAGATCGTTTTCATTTAGCTGTGCACACCTTCCTTAGTGGCGTCCATGAATGTAGAGGTGACGACGTTCAAAGAGATTCTCAGTCTCTTCAGAGATTCTCAGTCTGACCCCCCTCCCCTTGATCTTTACTAAGTTTCAGCGAAATGACTCAGCATGCTATTTAGTTACTAATTGAATTCGTTTTTGCTTTTATTATTGTGTGTTTTTTTGGAAGTGCTTTGGCGGTTGTGCAATCTGTGATATCCCCCCCACGCATGTCTTTACCACGGGGAAACGATAAATTTGGATCAAGACAAAATAGATCTGACCCTGAGGACTGCAGACAGACGAGTAGAGATAAAAATAGAGCTGCTGCACCTGAAGAAGCAAATGCTGAGATACTGCGGCTCTCTATCAAAAGATGGATTAATGACGAACTTGAAGGAGGACGTGAAAGAAAAATTAAACTTTTGTGGAAACGTGGTTTATGTGATGAGTCACACCATAGAAGGACTGACTGATTGACGATGGGACCATCCGACAAGACCTGAACCTGTTCACACGTTGTTTTCTGATATATCTTATTCGTTCTGATCCCAAATATGGATAAATTTAATAACCATGCTAATCTTGTGAACCTTTATTATCTTGAGTGTACGATTCAAACGATTTAACGATTACCAAAACAAAATAGTTGAAGTAGGAGTTCCAAATAGGATTGAGGAAGGGTTTAAATTCCCAGTAAGAACGTCTAAAAGAGATTGGATAGAGGAATCTTCCTGAGAAAATTCCTATCCCAAATAAATTCAATTTGTTAATGTGTAATTCCCATGAGAACAAGGAAGTTCAAGACCTGGAACAAATAGTAAATAGTAATGTAGAATTTAAAGAAGTTAAAGAAAAATCTAAAACTCTTGAAACTAAGGATAGGAGAGCAAAAGATAAAGGAGTGTCAGGCAATGAAAATCAAGATGCTCCATCTGAAGAAAAAGCTGTCGCGAATCAGGTTCCCTCTAAAAGATAAGTTAAATCAGAATGTATTTTTGCAAAATTTAGTGATATTGATTCTGTAATAGAAAAACGTGTTTCGGAGTATAACAATTCATTGAGTAACGTTGCTTTAAATTTCGCCAATGCTAATTTAGCGCAATTTTGTACAGACTAATATGGAGATATTATATATACTGCATGTACTGTCTGCAGACATTGCTCGGTTGCATGGAATATTGGGAGTATAAAACAATTTTGTAACCCTCGACCCAGCACGATTTTCAATAAACCAGTGTAAACGAACTCAATTATCTGAATTTTCTTCAATTTCTGATTCAAGTCATAGCATAAACATTTACACATGACTTTTAAAAGAGGCGTTTTAACAAGTATTTAAATGCAATTCATATTTCTAAAATATTAGTAAAGTTTATTTAAATTTTAATGTTTTGGATAAAGTTGAGTTTTGGAGACGTGGTCATTGCAGTTTTATGACAAACTTTACTCCCCCTTATGCCCACTAAACTGTCAAACCCAAATCTGCATTGAAATGCTACTTTAGCCATTTAGACTAAATTAAAATTAAAATTAAGAATTAAGAGTTGCTAATTCATGGCTGTCACTGAATTAATGTCAAAATAGGAGGATTTATTGTATCTTTGATGTATCGCTTACAATAGCAGTGTATTGATTGTATCTGTAATGTATCGATTATATCTGTAATGTTTGTTCCTAAATTGCTGTTTAATCGATGTCTATGATACTTTCGAACAAATAAAATTGAAGAATTCGAGCGGCATAACGTAAATCGAATATCGATGTAATCTAAAATAATAATAGATGCCTCTCTGTTTGTTTGTAATTTGACCACATGTTGGCGTTTTAGCGACTATCTTTCGTCGTTCTTGCGACTCATATTTACGGCAATTGATACAAAGATTCTCTTAGAGTGGTTCATAGACCCTTAGGGTTTTTCAAATATGGTTTAGCTCTGTTATAAGTAATGTGTAATTTTGCACAGTTGTCGCCTAATAGACATAATAGATTACGCTCGGGCTGTCAGCAAGATGTAATTTCGATTCACCGTCATTATAGTTCAAAGAAATGGATAATAGTTCCCAGTTACAATTTGCGAACTGAGCTTAATAGCCCACCCATACACCCGACCCTCCTGTAACGAAGGCCCTGCAGCCTCATTTTATCACTGAGTTCACAATGCTCTTTATTGGGTGTAATAATATTCGTTGATATATATTGCCGGAATCGCTGTTTACGACGACTCCGAATAATTGAGCTGGAAGTCCCGCAGTCGTGGGAGTCACCGGAGAATAAGAACCCCTTTGTTCTTGATAGAATTCATTTCTTGCTTTACGGAAGTGCGTGTTTGTCAAATCGGTGAGTGTGGTAAAGAAATAAAGCTGAGTATTCAACAAAATCAGACAGAGCTGGCGATCATGTGAGATCGTTATTCTTCGCCATCGTTATACAAGCTACCATATCTCTGGAATGGCGAGAGGCATGTGAGTGCTAAGTATCATCACTTGCTCGGCTCACGAGCTCCTCTCAATGCGACTTCTCTGATGGGTGTCTCGTGTAGACTCTCCATCCGGAGTGGCACATTTTCATATATTCCTATATTCCACCGTGATAATTTGATCACCGTAGTCTATTCCTGCGAATTCTTCTCAGAATTCAATAACGCTGAGACCACCTCGGCTCCATTCTTGGGATCTTGTTCCCCTCGCATTTGATGACAGGCTAATGCCTTTATTATTCCTTCCCTAGCAGATTATGGTGGTCATGAAAATTTTACTGACTTTTTCGAATTTATTAACTGGGGTGATTCTACTCGGAGGTCTATGACTACACAAGAGCCAGAACATACCTAAAACTCTATTCTGTTTTTCTGAAGTTCTTCTGGGTTTCTAACACTGGAATTTACAGTGGATTCCGAAACGCTGAAAATATGCGCACCTTCTACGCTTAGTATAAATGCGTCTATTAAATAATGCGTATCTTCTTCGCTTAGTACAGGGTGATTATAATTAAAGTTCCCGGTTTGAAAATGGTCTCAAATAAAAAGCATTGGTCAGAATAATTTGAAATTTTGCGTGAACACTCGTGGAGCAATGGAATTTTGTCTGGTGAAGAAAAAAACATTAGTTCAAAAAATCGCAGCTAAGAGAATAATTGGCGCTTTACTACACTAGAATGCAATACAAAGTAATAAACGTTGATTTACTCATTGACTAATGACGTAATAAATGTTTAATATTCTGTCTTTCGCATTCTGAAACAAGCTGAAAGCGAATAATAGCGTGGTCAACAACAGATTTGAGTGTTTCTGTAGAGATTTTGTGGATGTGATGCATGATGCTAGCTTTAAGTTCCGCTAAATTGGTAATGTGTCCACACCATATTCTTCAGATGTCCCCAAAGCCAAAAATCATATGGATTGGGGTCAGAGGAACGTGCTGGCCATCTTACAGGAAAATGATGGCGGATGATGATTCTGTCATCTCCAAAATAACTGCGAAGTAGCCGCTTCACTGGTTTTACGATATGTGGTGGAGCCCCATCCTGCATGAAAATAGTATTATCGATACACTGACGCTCTTGCAGTGTGGGTTTAACGCGACTTTTCAAAAGACGTTCATATCGATGGCCATTGGCAGAACAGGTGACGGGGCCATGAGGACCAACTTCCTCAAGAAATAAAGGTTCGATAATAAACGCTGCTGTACATCTGCACCACACAGTGACTTTGGGGGATGAAGAGGCACCTGGCGTAGTTCCTGTGGATTTTCGGTTGCCCAGATTCTGCAACTTGCATGCATATGATGATGAAAGATCGAATTTTAATTCAGTATTCGAAGGACAGCATATTGAACATTTTTTAATCCATTAGTCAACGTTTATTACTTTTGTATTGCATTCTAGTGTAGTAAAGCGCCAATTTTTCTCCTAGCGGCGATTTTTTAAACTGCTGTGTTTTCTTCACCAAACATAATTCCATTGCTCCATGAGTGTTCACGCAAAATTTCAAATCATTCTGACCAGTGCTTTTTATTTGAGACCATTTTCAAACCAGGAACTTTAATTATAATCACTCTGTATTCACCAAACTTAACGAGCGACGAGCGCAAGAAATGAACTGGTCAATAAAAAAACTTCACACACTTAACATTTCTCTTGGAGTCTAAAAATTCCAACTTTTCTTAAGATCTCTCACCTCCTATTGGATGATTGATCTTGCACTCGAAGCATCTGCACTTCTTGCGTTTGTTGAAAATTAGGGGTGACATAACACCGCTTTATATTGACCTAAATGTTTGAAGTAAGGGGTGCTTATTTCAGGCCTGACTGACTTCCTTACTTTTCTTGGTTCTACGCATATGACGACATGGGAATTAAGAAATCGCGCATTTTGTTTTTGGGCTCTCAAGAGGGACAGAACGTATTAACTGCGATTGTTATCTTGCACTGCTGACGTCACTAAATTTCCTTGAACATCACTGGGTTATGCGTGCACAGCGCAATTTAAAATTTTTGCAAAAGCTATTTACGCCTGGATATTGCCACTTCAAAATTAACAAATAATGTTCAAATCTAATAATACGAAAAGTTTTTGCATTTTGGAAACTCCTCTCAAAGTTTACTCTAGACTGTGACATCGCGAATGACGAAACTTAATTACCATCTCGTCAAGCTGACAACGTTTTGATTGGTTGCTGGGCTGAGAAAAATTAAAGAACCTTGGTGTAAAGTTAAGTAGGTTGGCTAAAGTAGAACTTGTAGATTGCAGAAAAAATCCTATGAGAAGAATGGTTATGTTTGTAACACTATCAAATTGCTTGATATGAATGTATTGATATAATGTTGGTTCAAATATAATGATATCTACATTGACAACTGAATTGCATATTGACTGACGAAGTTGCATATTTTTGCAGCATTATACAGCATGTGAATTAAGATTAAAAAAAATCAACTCTATATATCTGTGAGTTCTGAAAATAAAACTTTTCTCTTTCGTTATTAGAGAGGACGAGCAATATATTTTAGTTGAGCGTTTTTCATTAAAAGGACAGTTTTTAAATTTTGATTTTGAATGTTTCTGAAAAGCATATCTTTCAGCCATGAAGATTGAACTGCACCATTACGATTTTTTCCCTTGTTTTGAACATTTGTCCAATTTTCATTATCTGCAACTATCGGTAATTACTATCTCCAATAGGTACATACATAAACCCGATAAGAACGTTTTCGACAAATCTAACTATTTCTTTCTTTCGTACCTAGAGGTCAGCCGAATAATTGGACATTTATCTAGATTGAATACTTTCTAGAGCTGTACACTTGAACTATATCAAAAAATCCATTAATGCTCTTCCTTTACATCACTTTTAAGTTCCTACGAACTCGGAATTAATAGGGAACTATTTTGTACAAATTTTTAGTAAAGACCTTGATTTTGTTGCATCTGGGGCTTTGCTAGCGGGACAAATAAGTATTGGTTAAAATTCTGATTAAAAAGAAAAAAAAAATAGCCACAGAATTCTCAATTTACCCAGATATCTTCGTATCGTAATGATGTCATACGGAAGAAATTCTTAATCTAAGCAACCCTTTTATTATCAAAACGCAATTCAAGTATCATTTTTCACACCGGGTCTCCACAAAAGCATGGTTACCGCTGGATGACTACATCCCCTTTTGAACAGGAAAAACATCCACGGTTGCACATCCCAATACCTCTCTGTGATCATTTGTAATATCTTTCTTGCTAGTGACCCTCTGATATTTTATTTCTAAACTATCTTACAGGATGCTAAAATGATGTATGTAATGTATGATGCATGTATGATGCAACATAATGACGTAACTGTTTTATAGATTAAAGTGCTCCGAAAGATGTAACTGCGTGCTAAGTTTTAGCTGTTTATGCGCAATGGGAGCCGAAAACGACCCTTCAATGGTGTCGAATGAAGGAACGAAGTTAGTTCACATGAAGTTAATAAAAAGTGTGGAGGAAGTTAGTAAAATGGAAAATTAGTCAAAATGTTTTAAAAACACTTTTAAATATAATATAGACATGTGTAAAAATCACTCTTCTATTATAAAACGAAAACAACGAAAACAATATAAAACGTTGGAAAGAAATGAAAATGGTACAATCCACGGTAACGCAGCTCCGTTCAAATTTATATTCAATCTATAAAAAGCAATGACAAGCAGTAAGAAACTCACGCAAGCTCTATCCAGTTGTAACAAGTTTTCTATTTTCTATCGGACCAAATGAGTTTCTTAATCCATATTATGATATAAAAGTGGGCAATTAATGTACACAAATATTACTTTGAGAGGAAATGAATAGTAAATAAAAAATGGCGATCCGATGATTGAAACTCTAAAAATTCTAAATACTGTAAAAGTATATAAAAGCTTATTCTTTACGACAGAAAATTGATAAAATTACGTGATACGTCGTCTTAGAATTCCAATGCAATCTGAAGCATTAAAAATATCCAATTTTCGGAAAAAAAGTCATAAAACATAGCCTTTGAAAATAACCATGTGAAGTAAACAAAATTATTTTCTCGTTCAACAGGCAAGAAGATAAATGTTTTCTCGTTGTAGTCCACTTAACGTAAAATACAATCATAAAGAAAAAAGAATTGCGCACGCCATTTCGCTTCCAAGGACATAAAGTTGTCGCTCGTAAACTGTTTTTCTCATTTATGTTTTTTCAGTAGTGCTGTTGGAGGAAAAATAAATTTAAATTACATGTGTTCATATTTTAACCCTTCTAAAATATGTAGCAAACTTAAATTTAATCTGAAGTGTTTTGAATAATTATGTAAGCACGAAAACATAAATATCTGAAATACATCTGTCAGATGCATCGCTTCTAAACATATCATTATTTTTACCTTTTATAATTTTAAATTGTTGTTATTCCATTACCATTTCTTTTCCCACATACGTATATATATGATGTCTAATTATAATATGTCAATGATATAAGGGTCGAAATTTCTAATGCGAATTTTCAAGGTATTTACCCTTTTTGAGTATATACCTTATCTTTAAATATACGTTTTTGATGTGATATATTTGTATATCTATGTGTGTATGTCAGTGTTTTTATGTTTTTGTTCTTGATTTTATGGACGCGATGTTTCATGGGCAGATAAAAATTATTAAAATGGTATTTGGTAAAATTTTCACAATCTGTGAATTACTTGAACTCAATTGTTTTTTTTTCAAACACGTCCAAACCTTTGGCAAGCTTCCTTTCCGAATGGATTTTTGAAAAAAAATATCATTTAAAAGTATATAAGTAATTTATCAATAGAAAACAAATGAAACAAACTTTCGATCAGCAGCATGATTTCATCCTGATAAATTACATTTTTCGAATAAATTTATATTACCATACATAAAATTTAAGAAAATATATTGAATACCTTTCAAGAACTCGACTTTCCATATGCATAAGTATGCGGCAAATCTATCAAACTTATTCTCATGGATACTTTTTCAGGCATATAATAATTAATAAATTACATTCTTCGGGCCAACCTCTGATCTAACTGATGTTTTTATCATTTCGCATGGATTTTTATTCGCGTTTCTGAAGGATGGCAGGAAGTGCATCTTATCCTTCCCCAAACAATAAAGAGCTGGAAAAACATATAACACCATCAATATCCCAAAGTGCAAACCCAGACCAAGGACCCTTACCCAAGAGTTTGTAGGGCATATATCCCCGGTCGGGAAGAGAAAGTTGGATTTTCTTAAAGTGGGATATTTGATTCCATCACAATAATTTTCCTTGTAATATATTTTATACTGCAAGAAAAGTTGTTGTTGAGACCCAGACCGTCCGACCTACCAGAAAGGTGTAAGGTAACTGTTTGGACGGCCGAGAAGTGCCACCCAATTTAGACAGGAACGCAGTGGGGCAGGCATCCACAGGGACCGTACCCTCCTTCTCCTACCACTAACCTCTGGAAAGGACTTACGGACCCGCATGTTTAACGTGATCGTACTCCGCGTGAACACGAGGGCAGTTTTGGAAGTGGCGGGAATTGAACCCAGGCCTACCGAGTGCAATT